>JADBJO010015334.1:17500-22500 GCA_016801955.1 Conus betulinus
TCTGCTCTCTCTCTCTCGCTCTCTCGCTCTCGCTCTCTCTCTCTCTCTCTTCTCTCTCTCTCTTCTCCATGTCTTTGTCTCTGCCTCTGTCCCTTACTCTGTCTATCTGTCTGTATACCTCCTCTCTCTCTCTCATTCTGTCTCTTCCCCGCCTCTCTCTCTCTCGCTCTCTCTCTTCTCTCTCCCCTCTTTCCCATATTACCATTCTCACATGTGTGGCCCATTCCCAAAGAAAGATAAGAAAGAAAGCAAGAGGGGTAAAAAGGATGGGAAAAAAGAAAGTAAACAAAAAAAAAATCTTCGCAACGATGTCAAATAAATGACGTCCACCAAACAACGCGCATGCGCCACATCTAGTTCCCTCAGGTCAGAAAACGTCCGCTCAGAAGAATTCACTCTGGCACCATGAACTGGGAACAAATGGACAGTTCCAGCAGGTTCCGTCTCTGTTGCTGCTTTTTTTGTTGTTGTGTTGTTTGTTTGTTTTTTTTTGTTTTTTTTTAAATCACAAGACCAGTAGGTAATAAAGACGCTCTGCCTTTCCGGTCAAGTTCCGAATGTTATTTCCTCCCAGCAGAGAGATGAGAGAGAGAGAGGAGAGGCTGAGAGAGAGAGGAGGAGAGAGAGAGAGAGAGGAGAGAGAGGAGGAGAGAAGAGAGAGATTGGATGAGTTTATTTTATCAAACAGTAAAAGTAGAGAGATTGGCTTTGTTAGCCATTTTTCATACTCCCTATTGCCAGAGAGAGAGAGAGGAGAGAGAGAGGAGAGGAGAGAGAGATAGAGATGAGAGAGAGAGAGAGACGGCGAACAGGCGACATTGTGAATCCCTCCCCCCCCCCCCCCCCCCCCCCAAGCTCCTTCTAGACAAGAGACAGAGGGGCAGAGAGAGAGGCGACCTTGTGAGTGGCCACAACTATACTTCATCTAGAACCACATCGCCCTGCATGCCAACTCCGACAGGAATGAAGAACATTGTCAACGACACGTGCCTGTGAATGAATAGTAATAAAGCTGCCTAGCTGAGTCGGTGGTTTCTTTCATCAACTACATGGAATGTCGGAATGTCTTCTCCTTCTTCTTCTTCTTCTTCTTCTTCTTCTTCTCTCTCTCAGTCTCTCTCTCTCTCGGATCTCTCCTCTCTCCTCTCTCTCTCTCTCCTCTCTCTCCTTGCCCGTTTTCCCTCCCTGTCTGTGTGGTTATAATCTCTTCCTCCCGCTCTCTATGTGAGCATGCATACATGCACATGCACGCACGCCGCACACAAACACACACACACAGCACACACACACCATATATATATATATATATATATATATATATATATGTATGGTGTATCACTTATATGATAAGTTGCGTGCGCGCGAGAGCGCGCGCGTGCGCACATTTGTGTGTGTATATGCGTGCGTGCGTGCGTGCGCGCGCGCGCGCGTGTGTGTATGGTGTGTATGTGTGTGTTCGTGCGCGTGTGTGTGCTCTCATTCACTTTCACTTTCAGGGAAAAGGAAAAAAAAAGAAAAAAAAAGTACAAAAGGAAAGAAAGAAAGAAAGAAAGAATCAAAGAGCTTTTAACGTTGATGAGGAAAAAGAAAGAAAGAAAGAAAGAAAAGGGAAAGGAAGGAAAGGAAAAGAGAAAAGAGAGAGAGAGAGCGAGGGAAAAAAAACAAAAGACAAGAAGAAAGAAAGAAAGAAAGAAGAAAGAAAGAAGAACGATCACGGAGTTTGAACGTTGATGTCAAAGAAATGCTGTTTACCAGTCAACGTTAAGCAATCTCCCTTCCATTTAGTGAAATCGTCCACAACAACACAACAACAACAACAACAACAAAGAAAGAAAAGAAAGAACGAAAACAAATCAGCCCAGTAATCATCCCACAATGAACGCAGTCTCACAAACTGTTCAAAACAAAGACGCGCATAATACAGCCCCCACAGCCTCACCGATCAAGCTCCACATGCTGTTGTTTCAAGACAAGACAAGACAGACAGACAGGACAGACGGACGGACGGACGGACGGACGGACGGACGGGACAGACAGACAGACAGACAGACAGACAGACAGACAGACAGACAGACAGACAGGTGATTTTGTGTGTCATCAGCAGCCAACTCATCGAGAAAACGGCATTGCCGTGAGACTTCGCTACCACTAACTGTCTCCATTGGTGGCCGACCCGAATGGAGACAGTTAGGTGGGGGCGAAGTCTCCATCAAGGAGAATCGATTGTGCAGCTTGAGTAAATTGCTCTCTTATCCAATGTTGTTAGGGGGATGTCTTTCGACCGTTTTCCCCTGTCCAATCTGGTCTGTCTGTCCATGTCATTCTGTCTGTCTGTCTGTCTGTCTGTCTTGCTGTCTGTCTGTCCATGTCTGTCTGTCTTCTGTCTGTCTCTCATTCTTTCTCCACGTGCTTTTCTGACCCCGGTCTGTATGTGTTCGTAAATCGTAATTTTTCTTCTTCCTCCTCCTCCTCCTCTCTCTGTCTCTGTCTGCTTGCCTTTCTGACCCCGTGCTCGCTTGTTTGCTTTGTTCTCTCTCTCTCTCTCTCTCTCTCTCTATCCTCCTATCTCTCTCTCTCTCATCTCTCTCTCTGTTCCATGCTTTTTTGACCCAATCTATGCTTCTTTACAAATCTCTTTTTCCTTTTGTCGCTGTCTGTCTGTATCTGTCTGTCTGTCTGTCTGTCTGTCTGTCTCTCTCTCCTCCTCTCTCTCTCTCTCTCTCTCCATGCTTTTCTGACCCCAGTCTATGCTTGTTTATAATTTTTTTTACTCCTCCCCTGCTTTCCTTGTCTGCCTGTCTGCATGTCTCTGCCTGTCTGTCTGTTCTCTGTCTGTCTGTCCGTCTGTGTGTCTGTCTGTCCTGTCTGTCTGTCTCTGTCTGTCTCTGTCTGTCTCTGTCAGTCTCTGTCTGTCTCTGTCTGTTGTCTGTCTGTCTCTGTCTGTCTCTGTCAGTCACTATCTCCCTTTTTTCCTCGCGCTAAGGTAACCTCCTTCACTCCACCATTCAAACTCTGTTTCTTATTCGGAAAGGGAAAAGGATGGAAGGAGGAAAAAAAAAGAAAGAAAAAAAGAACAAGAACAAAAGAATATGACCACCACTACTCTGTCCACTGGCTTTTCTCAGGCAACGCTTAACGCCAACCTCCCCCTTCACTTCTTTCCAACGTCCCACTTCTAAGAAGAAGTCGGCGCTCTGGGCTGGCACCACTCTGGCACCAGTCCAATCGGCTCAACCACATTTCATGCCAGTTCCTGCTATTGATTTTTTCCCTGAAGACAAGCAGACGTCAAGAACAGCCTTCCAGATCGAGTTTCAGATGATATTTCCGTCCAGCCACACACAGACACAGACAGACATCAGACAGATGGTCTTATGAATCTTCGGAAACCCGACTAACCCCGAGATGGATGCCTTGAAGTCAGCACAGTCAACCAACCCGAGTTGAGAATATGAGACACTGTGCTGGTAGTCTACTGTGCCAATCAATTTCTTTTGCAACTCAGTGAAACGCTCGCTGATTTCAGTGCGTAAGCAACAGCCTTCTCCCTTCCTCTCTGTTCTCTCTGTCTCCCCCAATCTCTCTCTCTCCCTCTACACCCCCACCTCCCCCCCCCCCCCACACACACACACACATAGGAACCGTATGTTTGTTTCTGTAGAGACATTTTCAGCAGCGAGCTATTGTTCTGAGTTGAAAACAAGAAGAAGAAACCGCAAAATCTTATTGACGATTACTGGGACGCTGTCGTGCATCTCTCGGGGCTAACTGTTGATATTTAGTGTGGGCTTTCTTATCTCCTTTTTATGTTTGTTGTTTGTTTTTGCTTTTGCTTTTTTAATGTTGGCACGCTTTTTGTGTTTAGATTCAGTGCATTTCTTCAGAAGGGGGTATTCTTTTTACGACTATAAACCAATCATGATTGATCGACTTAATTGCCACCCCCCCCACCACGATCGATTGGGTATGAATTGATTGTTGGTTGGGGGATGGATCGATCATGATTGACTGAATTGATTCATACATTCATGGTTCATTAATCGGTATTCTTTCTCTCTCTCTCTCTCTCTCTCTCTCTACCCTCTCTTCTCTCTCTCTCTCTGCCTATTCGCTGGCTTGCCTGTCTGCCTGTCCGTCCGTCCGTTCTGCTGCCTATCTGTCTCTCACTCACTCACGTTCTCTCTGTTCTCTCTCTGTTCTACTCACTGTCTCTATCTCTGTCTCTGTCTGTCTGTCGTTGTCTGTCTGTCTCTCTCTCTCTCTCTCTCTCTCTCTCTCTCTCTCAGCGGACCTATTCAGAAAAAACGAAAGAACGCGTAGCAAGGAACGTCTCTTAACACAAACTTTCCGTCCAGCCACAAGACAGTCACTAAAATGAGTCGAGCATCCTTCCCACACACACCCCCCACCACCTCCACCCCCGCCCCCCCCATCCCCCCCCCCCCCAACACCGCCAAATCGACGACATCCTGAGGCCAGGCGGCAGCACTTCAAAACGACAGTTTCAGCGTCTTCCAGAAAATTTATGTCTCTCCAAGACTAGACACGTCGCACTACAGCCCTCCTGTCACCTCGATCGACTTTCAAGTGGAGTTGTCTCCTTCGGGCGCTTGGGGGAACTACCCCCCTACTCCCTCCCTCACAATCATCCCCCCCAGTGTTCCTCCCATCATCACCCCCCCCCTTCCACCCCCCCCCCGCCACCCCCCCCCCCCCCCCCCCCCGCCACCTTCCTCCCTCCGAGACAGCCGTGCCTTGGTACGTTAACGCAAGGGAGTGAAATCAATACAAACTCTTGTGACATCTCTAACAGATGGGAGACGGGACCATCAACAGTGACACGTCCAAAAAAAGAAAGAAAGAGAGGAGAGAGGGGAGAAGAGAGAGGAGAGAAGAGAGAGGACAGAGAGAGTGAGAGAGAGAGAGGAGCGAGAGAGAGAGCAGACGGCGAGAGAGGGCGAGCGAGAGAGAGAGGAGAGAGAGAGAGAGAGGAGAGAGAA
>JADBJO010015334.1:25000-30000 GCA_016801955.1 Conus betulinus
CACACACGCGCGCGCGGCCGCGCACACACACAACACAGACGCACACACGCGCACACACACGTAACACACACACACACACCACACACACAACACATTGCGCGCACCACACACGCGCTCACACACGCACACACACACACACCACACACACAAACACACACACACATGCACGACAGCACGCAAGCCACCCACACACCACACACACCACACCACACACACACAACACACGCGCAACACAAAACACGCACACACACACACACGCAATACACGACGCGCCACACAACACGCACAACACCACACAAACACACACACCACACCACACACACACACCCACACACACATCACACACGGCCATATCTGAACAACACCCCAATCCAGACTCAGTCACTAACCAGACTCCCGGACAGGCCGCTGGGCATCTGCAGTCACAACCATATCTACCTTAGAGGACACTATAGGACTGCAGTCACAACAACCATATATACCTTGAGAGGACCATGTACATTTTTTTTTAGCAGTCACAACCATATCTACCGTACAGGCCACTGTACATTGCGTCACAACCACATATCTACCCTAGAGGCCACTGCAAACTGCAGTCACAACAACCCATATCTACAGAGGTAAGGCCACTGTACACTGCAGTCACAATCCATATCTCCCTTAGAGGACACTGTACATTGCAGTCACACAACCCGTATCGTACCTTAGAGGCCACTGTACACTGCAGTCACAATCCATATCTACCTTACAGGCCACTGTACACTGCGTCCAACAACCATAAATTTTTACCTCTCAGCGGCCACTGTTACACTGCAGTCAAAAACCCATATCTACTTACAGGCCGCGTCCCTGCAGGTCACAACCCATAGCATACCTTACAGACCACTGTACACGGCAGTACAACAACCATATCTCCGTTAGAAGCCATGTACACGCAGTCACACGAACCCAGTATTACCTCATGCTGGCCACTGTACACTGCAGTCACAAACCAACATCTACCTACATAGCCTCTGACATGCAGTCACAAACACATGCGACATACAGGCCACTATCACACTGCAGGTCAAAACCCAATCTACCTTAAAGGCCACTGTACATTGAAGTCACAGACTAAATGTGTTGTGAACCCACGGTTTTGTGCATGGAAACAGCAGTATGTAGCCACAAACCAAATCTGCGGGACTAATGAACATACTGAATGGACATATGTATACGGCGATTAAAAATGTGCATACTTGCACCTTTATAGGTCATACTGCAGTGCACTAGGCGCACGTAATGAGTCATGCTGCTGTGTGCACTGCAGTAGACCCACATTATTGAGTATGCGCTGTGCACACTGCACTAGACCACATTGAGTCATGCTGCTGTGCTGATTGCCACTAGATCACAGTATTGGTCATGCTGCTCTGCAGATTGCGCTTGAACGGATTAATAGGTCAAGCTAACCGTCTTACTTGCTCTAGACCACCATTAATAGGTCAAGTTTAAGGCATGCTGCACTAGCAGTAACCGCAGTAATAGGTCACACGTTGTGCATTTTGCACGTAGACCGCATTAAATAGGTTAAGCTAACCTACATTAATGCACTAGATCACATTAATAGGTCATTTTCATCCATGTATTCTGCACTAGTACCGCATTAATACGTTAAGCTAATGTGCGTACTGCACTAAATCACATTGATAGTGTCAAGTGGGTGTGTATGTTGCACTAGACGCATTACTAGGTCAGCTAATGTGCATACTGCAGTAGACCGCATTACCAGTCTAGGTCAAGCTAATGTGCAACTGCAGTAGAGTGTGCCCGTCGACTGCATTACTAGGTCAAAGCTAATGTGCATACTTACGTAGACGTGCATTAATAGGTCAAGCTAATGTGTGCATACTGCTCAGCTAGGCAGATCTAGACAGGGTGTGAGACGGATCTGTTGTGTTTGCTGCATTATGCTACAGCTCAGATGTCAAATCTGCAGTGCATACTGCCACTAGACTCTGCAGCCTCGAGTCAAAACTGCTGTGCGCGTGCTGAAACTAGACTTTGCAGCCTTAAAGCAAAACTGCCGTGCGCGTGTTGCACTTCAGTGCATCCAGAGGTCAAATTCCACTTTGGTTTCTACGCCCATACTGCACTGTAGATGGCTGTGTATGCTGTACTAGACTGTACGCGCCAGTCCCCTAGCAGTGCATGCTGTAGCGAACTGCGTCTCCAGGCCAAATTTGCCGTGCGTGCCGCGCTCAACCCTGAGCACTGGCCAAATCTGACGCAGAGGGAGCCGCCTGTATTCTAACGACCCCGAATCTTAACGTTAAAAAGAAAAAAGAAAAGAAAGAAAAGGGGGTAGGGGTGGATGGGGGGGGGGGGGGGGGGAGGGGGAGGGGGAGGGAGGCCCACACAGCCAGAGGCCCGAACTATACTTGGGAATGTTTGCATCGATTTCTTATTTAAACGCTCTTAAGAACTTGTTTTTGGGTTAAATTTTAAGCACGAGATCGTTTGAACGTCTCTCTCTCTCTCTCTCTCTCTCTCTCTCTCTCTCTCTCTCTCTCTCTCTCTCTCTCTCTCTCTCGTAATCCTGGCTGTCTGTCTGTCTTTGTTCTCACACGTGCGGGGGCACCACACACACACACACACACACACACACACACACACACACACACACACACAACCGCACACGCACCACACACACACCACACACACACACACACACACACACACACACACTAACACACACACACACACACACACACGCGCGCGCGCGCGCGCTCACCACCACATCACAATCACAAGTATGCACAGCACACACCCACACACCCACACACACACACACAACACACACAAGCAATGGCGCGTACACACACACACACACACACACACACAACACACTACCACACCACAACACACACAACCTACACACACACACACACACACACACACACACACACACACACCACTACACACAAACTTACACACACAAACACACACACACACAACACATCACACACACACACACACACACACACTCATGCACGCGTGCAAGCATGTACACAAATCGCATGGATGCACACACATACGCGACAACACACACACACACACGCGCCTCAAAACGCGCGCACACACACACACACACCAACAAACAACACACACACACACACACACACACACACACACACACACACACACACACACCACACACGCGCACGCACGAAAATCTGTGTGTAGGACAAGGCTTCTTTCAATAATAATGTTCTGAGCAGCACAGACAAGCTCCTACTGTATATTTTTATCCCACATGGACATGACATTTGTGGAGCCGTCATACGCAAGAACTTGGAGGACACCAACGACGCCGCTGACGCAAATCAACCTGCACTTTATGACCAAAAAAGAGAGAAGAGAAGAAGAAGAAGAAGAAGAAGAAGAGAAGAAGAGAAGAAGAAGAGAAAGAAGAATTGAAGAATTGAAGAATCTGAGAAGAAGAAGAAAGAAGAAGAAAGAAGAAGAAGAAAGAAGAAGAAGAAGAAGAAAGAAGAACAAGAAGAGAAGAAGAAGATGATTTGAAGATTTTGAGATTTTGAAGAATTTGAAGAAGAAGAAGAATTTGAAGAAGAATTTGAAGAATTTGAAGAAGAATTGAAGAATTTGAAAAGAATTGAAGAGAAGAAGAGAAGAAGAAGAAAAAAAGAATTTGAAGAAGAATTTGAAGAAGAATTTAAAGAATTTGAAGAAGAAAAAGAATTGAAGAAGAATTTGAAGAATTGAGAAGAAGAAGAAGAAGAAGAAGAAGAAGAAAGAAGAATTTGAAGAATTTGAAGAAGAAGAAGAAGAAGAAGAAGAAGAAGAAGAAGAAGACTTTGAAGAAGATTTGAAGAATTTTGAAGAAGAAGAAGAATTTGAAGAAGAATTTGAAGAAGAAGAAGAATTGAAGAAGAAGAAGAATTTGATTGAAGAAGAAGAAGAATTTGAAGAAATTTGAAGAAGAGGAAGAAGAAGAAGAAGAAAAGAAGAAGGAGAAGAAATCCTGAAAGCGAACTATATATTTGGACTTGTTCGCATCGATTTCGTATTTAAATGGTGGCACGGCTTTTTTTTGGCAGATTGAGCGCGCGCAATGCACACGCACGTTGCTAGAGTACAGTTTACAAGAACACACGCGAGCGAGCGCACTCGCGTGCGTTTGTGTGGTGGGGTTGGGGTGTGTGTGTGTGTGACGTGTGTGTGTGTGTGTGTGTGTGTGTGGTGTGGTGGTGTGTGAGAGAGAGAGAGAGAGAGGAGAGATGGAGGAGCGCGCGCGCGCGCGCCTGTGTGTGTGTGTGGTGTGTGTGTTGTGTGTGTGTGTGGTGTGTGTGTGTGTGTGTGTGTGTGTGTGTGTACGAACCTCACAGTTAAATTGAGCTCTCTCTTCTCTCTCTAACTCGCACGCGCACACTATCACACACACACACACAAACACACACACACACACACACACACACACAACACACACCATACCAACACCACACCACAACCATTTACCACACCACACCACACCACACCATCATACACACACTCATGTATATCGACAGCGACCCTTTTAAAGCACAGTCGATTGTTAAATTTATCTCTACAAATGGGACATGTCATTATAACACGGAAACCGAGCCACGGACACATGATTATCGCACGAGCCCAATTGACGCAATCGACTTTTTCCAGGTCTCATTTCCCATGCCCGTCGGGAGAAAAGCATCCCATGACGCTCGTTCCAACCAACGCCCTACACAGCTACACCAACCCGGCCCTTTTGCGGCCCTGCACCGGTAGTTCGATAGGAGCGATCCATATTGTGTCAACGGAAGGCCTCCCGCGGCGAAAGACACTGCGCTGTTGCCGAATCGGTCGTCAGCGGTGCCGTTCTGATCCAACACACGCTGCTAATCCTCTTACTGACGGGCGGCGATTGTTGGGCGCGGAACGCGTATGAATGAGCGGCTTCCTCCGCGAGGGGGCGCCACCAC
>JADBJO010015334.1:35000-40000 GCA_016801955.1 Conus betulinus
GAGAAAGAAATGGAGCTCTGTGAGAAGGCATGTCTGCTCAACTGTGGTCGCGCCACAGGGTTTGATCCACAGCCCTCTGGATAGGAAGCCGCACGGCATCCGCATCCTGTGATGGCTGTAGATTCTGCAAGAACTTCTCTCCCTCTTGAAGAAAACTTTGCATCAGACATGTCAAACAGACCTGTTCCGAAAATAAGAATTCGAACAGATATAAGCTTGTCTCTCCACTGCCAGTAGAGTAACCTTTTCTTATTTTATGGGCCAAACAAACAGATCTAGTGCATCACATATAAAATATTTGATTTGAAGCGCACGTCAGTAATGTGTGACGATCGGGATTTTGACTGTCTGCATTACCGGCATACCGTTGAACAGCCATGTTTTGACATTTCTCTCTCTCGGATTGAACTGTTACGCTGACGTGAACAGCCATGTGTTGACATTTTCTCTCTCGGATTGAACTGTTACGCTGTGACTGTCTACATTACCGGCACAGCGTTGAACAGCCATGTGTTGACATTTTCTCTCTCGGATTGAACTGTTACGCTGACTGTCTACATTACCGGCACAGCGTTGAACAGCCATGTGTTTTGACATTTTTCTCTCTCGGATTGAACTGTTACGCTGACTGTCTACATTACCGGCACAGCGCTTTGAACAGCCATGTGTTGACATTTTCTCTCTCGGATTGAACTGTTACGTTGACTGTCTACATTACCGGCACAGCAGTTGAACAGCCATGTGTTGACATTTTCTCTCTCGGATTGAACTGTTACGTTGACTAATGCGGCACACTTGCTGAGGGCCTTTCCACAAGGGACACTTGTCACACGAGTCCAGCGGGGGGTCACTCTCGCCGAACACGAGCTGTAACACACATTACCTCCCTTGCAGATTTCTAAACATCGCCTACTTAACTGAATTGTAGTTGATGTCATACTACTGGCTTCTTACATAGTCATAGAAAAATCTACCACCTGCACAGAATGCTCTGCATCACCAGATCTAAAGGGCTTGTACTAAACCCCGAGAAGTACAGAAGAGCTAGGTAGTGATGTCCCTTGCTACCTGTTCAATTCGGTGGTAGCTCTTCAAGGAGACTCTGAAAGAATCCCACAGCCTTGAGCCCCAAGCAGTTCCCCAAGAAGCGGTGTCAGCTTTGTGGCTGGAGCTGGTAATGTGTGGATGGACCACGGAAGGTGACCCCAGGGCAACACGACGATGGAGATGAACGACTTTTCTCTGACGTGCAACAGAACGTGCCCATGCGGGGACTGATACCCACATCCACAGAATGGTGATGGGGAAGTAGAGGGAAGAGAGTGTTCCAGTGAACCAACTCCTTGCTATGTCATTGCAGACTTCTGAAGCTGCATGAGAGTCAGTTCACTGATAAAGGGCCAACTGAAATATACTTAAACTGTACTATCATCTCGACAAAGCTGGTTTCCATACTAATCAGAAATGATGCTTTATTGACTAAACGCAGACAAAGCTCGTCGCTTGTGTTGTATGATTTTAATCATTCATTTTTGTGTGTTGCAAATACACAAGCATGTGTCACCATTTTGTCTCACGTGTACCGTATTAATTCTTGTGATATATTCAAAAGCTGAACAGAAAATATCGTGATTATCACAAAAATGATTTGAAAGATCGACATTGAACTGAAAATATTGTGATAGCACACAAAAATAGTTTGAAAGATCGACGTTGAGAATGTGATGCATTTCCAGCTGAGAATGTTGGCTGATGCTGAAGAGCATCACTGGCATTCAGCGGCATTTTTGTTCATATTCAAGTAAAATGAGATTAAAGAGGTATTAAACTATGTGTGGTTTAATAATGTGATTATATGTGTGTGATATTAATTATATGTGATTGTATGTTCGGCTGAAAAAGTACAACGACACCAAATGAACTTGTTCATTCAGAAGCTGTACGTGCTTCAGTGATCGTACCGTGTTATTTTGGCCACTATTTCAACATGGATTGATTCGTGAATGAATCTTCGCTTCATACCGTGCACCATCCTCGCCGGAAAAGCAAGTGCCTTCTGGGTTATCTTCAGTTAAATCTGTCAAAACTACGTACGGTCGCCATCCCCCAATTGACCGGCATTTGGGAGTTGAAGTGGCTTGTATTAGCATAATCATTTTCACCGTCACTTTGTGGTATTCATTGACCTGATTCTGGAGCGTTCATGCGGTTGTGTATCGAGTGTAGGGGTTGTAACACACTAAGAACGTATTCAGGCGGCCATTTCGAAAGGGCGGCCAAAATGGATCCATTATGAACCTAATGTTGTAAAAGACCATTGACTAAACTAATAAACGACCAGGACATCAAAGTTAATGGCATCCCCGTTATTCCTTTGCTGTTTTTTTTAAAATGTGTTTTATAGGGTAGACTAGGTTAAAGAAGGCAGTGAGTTTTTAGTGGCTGCTGTTTTGGCACCAAACAAAGATGAGGGCCTCCAGACGAGAGAGAGAGAGAGAGAGAGAGAGAGAAAGAGGAGAGAGAGAGAGAGAGAGAGAGATGAGAGAGAGAAACAGAGAGAGAGAGGAGAGATAGAGAGAGAGAGAGAGAGACGAGCGAGGGAGAGACGATTCCTTAAGACTGGGAGTGAAAAAAAGGAGGGGGGGGGGGGGGACTGTAACATGGAAAGAGACAAACAGACAGACAGACAAACAGACAGCCAGAAGACCAGACGCACACACGAAACATACATACATACAGGGACAGACAGAGACAGAGACACACAAAAAGAGTGTGAGAGAGATGGAGGGGCGGTGGGGGAGACGGGGCGAGACAGAGAGAGAAAGAGACATTGAGGGAGAGGAGGGGAGAGAGAGAGAGGGGGAGAGGGAGACATACAGACAAACATAAAGGAGAGAGACGGACGGACAGGCAGACAAACAGACAGAGACAGAGACACACAATTAAAACGAATGAGAGGGAGCGGGGGCGGAGATGGGAGGCGGTGGGGGAGAGAGAGAGCCGAGAGAGAGAGAGTGAGAGAGAGAGAGGAGAGAGAGAGGGGAGAGAGAGAGACGACAGGGGAGAGAGACAGAGGATACAACGAGAGAGAGAGAGGTAGAGAGAGAGAGGACTGAGACGAGGGGAGAAGAGGAGAGATGAGAGAGAGAGTGAGAGAGAGGGGAGAGTGAGAGAGAGAGAGAGAGAGAGAGAGAGAGTCGAGAGAGGAGGACCGGAGAAGAGAGAGATGAGAGAGAAGAAGAAGAAGAAGAAGAAGAAAGAAGTAAAGAAGAAAGAAGAAGAAAAAGAAGAAAAGCAAGAAGAGACAAGAAATGACAGATGTGTCGCAGGCCTTAGGACAAAGCATTCTCCATCCTGCTCCACCGTTACCTGCCACCAAACGGCAGGCATTCAGCCTCCATCAGTATCACAGGGATCAATAACACCATTGTCTCCTGCTGGACCGTTGGCTTGGCTTGCTGGGCTTGCTGGGCTTGCTGGGTTTGTTGGGCTTGCCTGCTGCTGTCTTGTTGCTGGAACACGCCGCTTGCTTGCTGACGGATTGCCTGAGAAACTGGCTTCTTTGTATGGCTGTGTGTGTGTGCGGCGTGCGTGCGTGTGTGTGTGTGTGTGTGTGTGTGTGTGTGTGTGTGTGTGTGTGTGTGTGTGTGGTGTGTGGTGGTGTGTGTGTGCGTGCGTGTATGCGTGTGTGAGGTGAGAGAGAGAGAGAGAGAGAGAGAGAGAGAGAGAGAGAGAGAAAGAGAGAGAGAGAGGCTTGAATGAATGACCGATATGCGACTTACTGACTGACTGACTGACTGACTAGATTAATGGAAATATTGTCTTCTTCTTTCTTTCTTTCATTCTTTCTGGGTTTTTTTGTTGTTCTTTTCCAACACTCGTGGCCAGGAAATGGGGAATGTAAAGGAGCGGTCGTTCAGCGAGACCTTCTGTAAGGAATCCCACGAATCCTGAACAAGATGAACAGACCAGCCTAAAGCGTCGTTTCCTCGTCTGTAAATGCTTTGAATAAAACCAAGATGTAGTTTTCATTTCCTTGCTACAAAGCTATGATAATCTTTGGCAAGGTCTTCTAAAAAAAAAAAACACAACAAAACAAAACAAAACAAACAAACAAACAAACAAACAAAAACCCAGACTATTCTCAAAATCTGGCTACATCGAAATGTAAGAGACGTGTTCACACAAAAAAATTACTGTTTCATATGAAACAGACATGCGTCATCAGGCATACGTTTGGGGGCATTAGAATACAAATATAGATGGAATGCTGAGTTGCTAAGGATACCAGACAACAAGATAAAGAGGGGGGGGGGGGGGGAGGGTGAGAGAGAAAGAAAGAGAGGGAGTGAGAGAGAGGGAGGGAGGAGAGAGAGAGAGAGAGAAGAGAGAGAGAGAGAGAGAGAGAGACAGACAAGACAGACAGACAGACAGGCAGACAGGCAGGACAGACAGACAGCGACAGACAGGAGCAGGCAGGCAGGCAGGCAGGCAGGCAGGCAGAGACAGAGACTATTTTGCATTCTGAAAACAACAAAAAACAAAAAAAAACGAAAAAGACATAATTACTGACGCACGTGTGAAAACGGACACGCACGACAGTCCTACTTTTCCATGTCTCCCTCAACGCATCTGTCCGGAACCGTTTCCGAAAAAAAAAAGGAGCTTGATGAGAGAGGAGGGGAGGAGAGAGGAGAGAGAGAGAGAGAGATGAGAAAGCGAGGAGAGAGCGCGGAGAAATGAGAGGAGATGAGAGAGAGAGAGAGACGAGAGAGGTGAGGAGCGAGAGAGTTAAGAGAGGATGACGTAAGAGAGAGGTAGAGAGAGAGGAGAGAGAGGAGGAGAGAGAGAGGAGACGACGAATGAGCGAGAGAGAGAGAGTGAGGAGGGAGAGAGAGAGGAGAGAGCGAGAACGGAAATGAGAGAACGAAATCGAAATTTTGTTTTACCAGGTAATGAGTATAGGTAAAGAGCACATGCTTTTTTCGCACCCAGCCCTG
>JADBJO010015335.1:10000-12500 GCA_016801955.1 Conus betulinus
GTGTATTAAGCAACTAATTTCCATGATCATTTCTGGCCGGTGTGCAGTTGTAAGGCTTTTAATGCCTGCAAAACTGATTTAGAATCTACACAAAAAAGAATCTGAAATATAGTTTGAGGGAAGTTGATCAAATAATTTAAGGCCATAAGTATTGCTGTTAGTTCTGCTGTAAATATGGACTTGTGTAGTCCAATATAGAACGATTTCTCAATTTTTTAAATCAGGATTTAAAAAGGCACATCCTGTTTTACTGCTTATACAAGAACCGTCTGTGTATACCTTTAAATGACTCGCGTAGTTCTCTTCAATATGGCATTTAGTATAACTGGCTAGCATATTTATGTTTTCGTCTTTCTTTATATCTGTGTGGTCAAGATCAAAATAAGCTTTTTGAAGTTCCCATGTTGGTATTGGGGAAAAAGGATGGTCTGACAGGTGTGTGTGTGTGTGTGTGTGTGTGTGTGTGTGTGTGTGTGTGTGTGTGTGCGTGCGTGTGTGTGTGTGTGTGGGGTGTGTGTGTGTGTGTGTGTGTGTGTGTGTGTGTGTGTGTGTGTGTGTGTGTGTGTGTGTGTGTGTGTGTGTGTGTGTGTGTGTGTGCGTGGGTGTTCGTGGGTGTGGGTGTGTGGGTTTTTTCTGTTCTTTTTTAAATGGTGTTCTGAAAGAGATAGATAGATAAAATAGATAGATAGATAGAGAGAGAGAGAGAGAGAGAGAGAGAGACAGACAGACAGACAGACAGACAGACAGACAGAGCAAATTATGAATATTGATAAAAAATAAAAATCATTTTGATGATAATAATAAACTGTTGGAAGTGTTTGTTTTTGCCTTCTACTGACACGCTGAAAGCCCGCTTATATAATCAGCTTCTTTAACCGGATAAGCATACCTGATTTTTCTTTCAGAAGATATTAGCTTTTCTTCTACGGATGATTAGAGTTATTGACAGTCATTTATCATCAACACCTGGCGCAAAAAAAAAAAAACATCGCCTGTCCATTGCTGTGCTTACATATACGGACAGTTGTGAATTTGTAGATTAACTTAATTCTAAGGCACACACACACACACACACACACACACACACACACACACACACACACATATATATATATATATATATATATATATATATATATATATATATATATATATATATATATACATACATACATACATACATACATACATACATACATACATACATAGACACATGCACGTCTGTATATGCATATAGTTTTTTCATTTGTTGCGAACGTACTCCTCACGTCAGGGTGGCACCTAACTTTTTGTGCCTAGTGTATACCGATTGATAGGCCATCTGAATAAAGTAGTGTCTCTGAATATAATGGCGTGATTTCTTATTGTCGGAATGGAAATGTCAATGTCTTTTTCTCTGAAACTATATATTTCAGCCTTTTCAGTCCTCCAGTTTCTCATACTGCTTGTTAATTCCAGGTCGCCATTGACTTCCGGTTCGTGTGTGGTCGATCAGGGGCTCAGTGATACCAAGGAAAACATCGATGCCGAAGCTGTCTTTGACTTTGGATATGGCAAGGAGAGAGGGTCAATAGTAACGTCTCGCTTTCGTTTCTTTTTTTTAGGAAACCATGATCATACGATGGAAGGCAGATGTCAGGAGTGTGTGTGTGTGTGTGTGTGTGTGTGTGTGTGTGTGTGTATCCCGGCTGAGTTTCCACTCATCCGCTCATTTTTCAACATTAACTTCCCAAAGTACTCATATCACGCACGAGGTAGGATCAATGTCGGTTCAGTTGATACCAAAACGCTCTGGAACTGGTATCAGAACACGCAGCATTCAATTCGTTTTAAAAGACATTCATTTGTACTACTTTTTTTCTTTCGCAAAATTCTTCAAATTGATGCTTCTGATTCAAATAACTGGTTAAATCCTCCTTTGAATCGGACCGTCTGAATATAGCCAGATGTTTATTTGTACTGCTTTTTTCTTTCGCAAAATTCTTCAAATTGATGCTTCTGATTCAAATAACTGATCAAATCCTCCTTTGAATTGGACTGAATATAGCCAGATGTTGGTATTTCTTTAGTTTCGCATGCTCACACTCCTCGTCCCACCAGGGAGGCTGTGCACACGATTCTTGCATTTCCCACCTTGACCTCATTTGCCCCGTGGCGTTCTGCTGGAATGTAACAAGACAGGTCGACCGCGCATCGACGTTACATTCAATGGCTGACAAAACATTTTGAAATTCTCTTTCTTCGTCACTGAAAACATAATCAGGGAATGACTCTGCTTATTTTTTCTTCCAAACAAATCGATATCCACTTTTCAGTTCAATTTGTTGAGAATTATCCTTCGTCTCAATGTTTAACAAAATAAATGAAAAGAAGGAACAATACAGATTCACACCTGTTTGCCACGTACATGTCAACAACAGTATCGAATAGTAACTGTGAACAACTGAAATAGTCCACTGCACTTTTACTTCGGTTTGCTATGCAAGTAATTTGGCCCTCG
>JADBJO010015335.1:17500-37500 GCA_016801955.1 Conus betulinus
ATTTTGTCTTTTCGCTATATGTTCAAATATACAGCAACTGTATTGTGTCTACGGCTAGAACTGGTGTACCTACCTAGTTTGTGTAGAGACTGTCCGATGCGAACAGCGTGTCATCATTTGTTGCATCGTCTCTTCTGAATCTTTCGTTGTGTCTTGTACGCAGGACGGCTTCCTCTTGTTGCCATAGGCTTGCGGCGTTGGTGGCCTAGTGCTGTTGGCTATAGTCTCTTTTAAGACTGTTAAATGTGTCGCGGCAGTTTTTTTTCGGAATAGAGGGAGAGTCTCTGCGAGTCATTTTCTGCTCCATCATTACTGATTTGCTGTGGTTTGTACCTTGTCATAAACGTTTTCTCCAAAGGTGGCTGGATAGGCGTCGTGTTACCTTGGCAACACCGCCCGTCTGACCGATAGAAGATTATCCTTCATCCCCTTCCGCCGTTGAGATGACTGCTTGTCTCGTGTCCCCGGCTGACTGCAAGAGGGACTTTCGTGGTTTCTTATCACGTACTGTAGCTTTGTTTGCAGTTCCAAATCCGGCTTCTGGCTTATGACGTCTTTCTGTTCTCTTCATGTATCACAGAAATTTACGTCACATATTCAGCAAAACCCGAGTGTGCCTACGTGTGTGCTTTCTTTTTTCTGGACTTGTTGGATCAGCTTATGGATTCCCCAGTCTACAGTCCAGACAGAATCCTAGATTATCGTAGTTTTTTTCAGCCGTCACCAGTGCATCTTGAAACAAGCATGGCATCACAAGCATCCATGGTGGAAGAAGCAGAGCAGAACGAGAACTTCGCGCTGCTTTGGGTGTATTGGAGTAAGTAATTTGATCGCCCATGTTGCATCCTTGTTATTATTTATTTGTGTACACTTTTGAAACATTTAAGAAATCCTGCCGTTTTTTTAAATACTTTTCGTGTTGTGAAGTTAGTTGCATGAACTGCTGCCGAGTTTCAGGATGCAGCATAGCAACACACACAGATCTAGCGCTCTGTTACGCTGTGTGTGTTATAGGGGACTAGTTTATGAATATCCATTGTGTCTATGGCTAGCAATGGCTGCAGCAACTTATCGAAATTGAATTATCGAATTGAATCTAAACTATTTGCACCCTAACAATATGCATTGTGAAGCTGGTTGTCTGCAGGCAAGCGATGGTGCCACGTTTCATGGTGCCACGTTTCGCCTGAGTTGCTGCCTGGAGAAGGCTTCTTGACATCCCCACATTTTCCATCCGACGTTTGATCTGGGCGTACATCAGATGCTCACTAACGTTCAGAAGGAAGGATGTGCGGTTATCTCTCTTTGACAGAGGGTCCTGTGGAAACCTCATGGTCCAAACACAGCGAGCAGCAATTGTGGCCAGGTCAACGAGGTTGCAGAAGAGGACCATGGGCCACCGCTGTGTTTTACGCCTGACAGTATAGGCATGGGCCATCTTGTCCAGTGTGTCTACAGCACCCTTGGTGGAATTGTAGAAGAGCACCATTTCAGGCTTCTTCTTGGAGTTTGTCTCTATGTCTTCAACAATGCCAGTGGGGTGCATCGTGCTGAACAACAACTACACTCTTCTTTTTTTGGCTTTGGTACTTGACCAGAGTGGCATCTCCGTTGAATGCAAACTCACTCTGATGCAGAGGAGCTTTCTTTGCGGACTTGAATGAATCAGGAAGGAAGCGTTTGTTCCCTCTAACTGTGCCAACTACGGTCAGGCCATTCTTGAGAAGGACTTCAGCAAGACTGAGGTCGGTGAAATAATTGTCACAAGTGACATTTCTTGCAGTCTGAAAGAATGGCGTGGCCAGTTCAATCGCAATGTTGCGGCCAAGATTCACCTGTCTCTCTTGACCAGCTGGCCGTCCAAGATATGGAATGCCCAGCAGAGGGAAATTCTGCTCGGCATCAGCCACCCAGAAAATCTTTATCCCATATCTACCTGGTTTTGATGGCAAGTACTGAAGGAACTGACACCTTCCCCGGAATGGGACCAGCTGCTCGTCAATAGTGAGCAGAGGGCCTGGGATGTAATGCTCTCTAAGAGCCTTCATAAAGTCATCCCATATGTCCCGGAAAGGGGCAAATGGATCCCTCTGTCTCCTGGAAGTCCTGGTCGCCTTGTCATCAAATCTGAGGTACGTCATAAGTTCCTGAAATCTGTTGCGGCCCATGCAGGCCCGAACAATGCTTGGGCCATACACAGCATTCCATATATGGCGAACAGAAAGCATGTTTTGCTTTCTGCAGCCAAGAAAGATGAGAATGCCGAGAAGACCTTTGCATTCAATGTCATCCATGGGGATCCATTTTTCCTTCAGGACCCCCGCTTCCCTCAAGATTGGTGAACTTCACCACATCTGAGATGATCTTATCAGACAGAAAAAGACGAAAGGCATCAGAGGGGTCTGAAACGTGCTGACATCCTATGAGCTGAGTGGGGGGTGGCCTGAATATGTTTTTTGGATGATGTTCTGCCTGCTTTATTTTTTTGTGGGGGGTCACTTTGCCACTTGGTCCCATCTTTGGCCGTTTGGGAGCTTGGGCCTGGTTCTTCGTCTTCTTCCTTCCACCTCTTCCTCCTCATCTGGGGAATCGTCCGAGTCATTAGGCGGCAGAGGACCTTCTTCATCACTCGTTTCGTCATTTCCACTGGGATAGTCCTCAGGTGTTGCGGTTGTCTCCACCAGGCGCACTGAAACACAATGTGTTGAACATAATCAATAGACAAACATATGCATAACATATTACATTCACATGCACACACGCGTGCGTATGCGCAGACACACACAACACACACATATGCACCCCCCCCCCCCCCCCCCCCCCCCACACACACACACACACACACATTCTACAAAAATAAAACAAAGAAGCATTCAACATGTATAAGCATTCACACACACACACACACACACACACACACACACACACACACACACACACACACACACACTCTCTCTCTCTCTCTCTCTCTCTCTCTCTCTCATACACACACACACATACCATGTACTTAGTAATCACACAGCGTAAATATATGCATGCCCACAGCATATACTGGCCCTCCAAACACACGATAGACACACACACACACACACACACACACACACACACACACACACACACACACACACACACACACACAAATATGCACGCATATAGTCAGCAAGTTTTTGCACCCAAGAGTCATGACCTGGGTGCAGTCCGGCCCCCTTAGAGTGTAAGGAGTTCAGGGCCGAAACACTTGTCCAGGACCTTCTGTTGTCCAGGTCTCCCCAGAGTTTATCTCTTCATCTTATTTTATTCATCACACATACGTACTAAAAGTAAATTATTGCATGCACACCTATGAGACCATGGCAGCATATTTATGTTTGAAAAATCAAGATAATCAGCTTACATGATTCTCCCTCATCTTGGCCATTGGTTGCAACCCCAGCTGTTCCGATTATGTCCTCGCCATTGGCTGCAATTAGAGCTTCAAATAGACTTGGTCGCTCATTTTTTTCCTGCAACAATCCAAAACGCATAAATATTAATATGTTGATTTGCCACCACCACCCCTCCACACACACACACACACTTTTTTTTTACTTTTCTTTTTTTTTTTGTGCAGGAAGGTAGGGAGTGTTCTCTCTGCTTTCTTTTTTCTCTTTTTTTTTTTTTTTTTTAAATTATTCAATCAAGATGAAACACAGGCATTCAATGAATCGCATAAATTGCCCATGCCAAATCATTGGCTGAACATCACAAATTGGATCTGTAATGTATGCAACAGACACAGGGAGGGGGGGGGGGGGGGGGGGACTTTCATGTGGGTTTTCTTCAAGTGATCACCGCAAGTCACTGAAGCATTATGCCTTTTAGCATCACAAACACACACACGCAAACTATATGAAGAAAGTAAAATTGCAACAGTGCGATAGATCTTACCTTCGTTGCTGCTTCTGCTGGCAGAGTGTTTGATGATGATGATAAACAAATATCTTCGAACGGATTTTTTTCCTTGCCGTGGAGTCTCAGTGGTAGCTTTACTGCACAGGATGCGTTGATGAAAAGGGCGCGAGTTCTCTCTCAGACTACCGGTGCAGTGCCAGACACGCGCTGCGAAGTAATAATCCACCCCCCTCCTTTCCAGTGGGCCTGAGAGGCCCCACCTTGGGATATATAAGGGTATTGGCTGTAGCTCCTCTCTATTTCATATGTGGGTCTGAGAGGCCCACCATTGGACGAATAAGGGTATTGGCCTTTGCTCCTCTTTCTCATATGTGGGGCTGAGAGGCCCACCTGGGATGAATTAGGATAATGAAATTACATCATTAATTACTCCTTTCTCTTATGATGTAACAATTCCAAATTTTGTCACTGGAAAGGGACTTACGAGTCAGGAAAAGTCATAAAATTTCATAACTGTAGCTTTAATAGTTCCGGAGATATGGGGACTTTTATGCCGCTGTGGGTCTGACAGACCCACTCTGTGCGGCGAAGGTTAAGTAGTCAAGAACAGCAGAAGCAGCAATGGTGGACCTGCTAACGTGGGAGGGCCGCTATCGGCATTTTCGATGGCAGACGGAATGGTAGGTCAAAGGTAATTCGAAATAAGGTGGAAACTTTTGATTTGGATAGCACTGACACACATAAATCCCAAGCAACTTCGATTGATGTTATCGTCATATTTGGGCTATGTTTGTCTCATCATAGCGTTGATTCACAGTTTCATGAGAAATGTAGCCGAGAGGTGATGTCCATGGATAGCGTTTTGTTGTTGGAATATGTGAATATGAAAGGAACTGAGTTTCGCACAGCTTTGATGTGCAGCAACACTGGTTTGTGTCAGGCCGACATGCACGTACAAATCATTATTATTACTTTTTGTATTGTGCATTCTGGGTTCTTGCTCAGCAGACTCCTACTTAGCGGTGACATTGAGACAAACCCTGGCCCCAACCATGACCGACAAGAAATTTCGTCAGAAGATACGACGGCAACGACTACTTTGACGACAGAACATGAAGACATCTTTAACAGACTTATGCAGGCCATAAAAACAACAACTTCAGCAACAAACTTCACTTATAAGAAATGATCTTGGAGAAATTAAAGAGGAACTAGGCCAAGTGAAAGTACAATGTGAAGAGATAAACAAAAGATGTGACAAACTGGAAACTGAACACAGGCAATTAAAAGAGACAGTGACTGACGTAACAAACTGATATACAACACCTGTTTGCCGCGACACATAACGGAAAGGAAGACGTACATAAATTAACTGAAATGATAAAGGAGGTGAAAGAAGAGGTTGAAAAACTAAAAACAGACGCCGACAGATTAGAGTCATTCTCTCGACGAGATAATCTGCGCTTTTTCGGGATTCCCCAAAAGCAGCCCAGTGAAACTTTTGACACATGTACCAAAGCAGTTGTCGATGTTCTAAACAATACAGATGATCATAGGCGCTGGACAGTAGATGACATTGAACGAGCACACCGGATAGGCTACGCACATGAAGGTCAAACTAGACCAATAATTGTCAAATTAGAAGGTGGACAGACAAAATGTCCTTAATTGCGAACAGAGACATTCGGCAGCAACTTCTAGACAAAGGAGTTCGAGTGGCAAACGACCTTACTAGAGCACAGGCCCAGATAGTTGCAAAAGCTAGGAGGGAAGGGAAGAGAGCCTTCTTCAGAAAAGGTCGCTTGGTTATTAGCCCCCAACTCCCAGAACCCCGGTCATATGCTCAGGTGGTGGAAAGAGAGGATGCACGCAGTGCTCTACAAGTCCAACGAGCAGTCATGGGATGGCACGTGTGAGAAGTTCCACAAATGTGAATAAGCAGGGTGTGTCTGTTTCAAACAAGCAGCAGATCGAGTCCCGTCTAGACCAGACCTCGATGCAGAACGAGCAGGGCGGTGTGAGCGGGGTGTTCATCCCCCTCTTCACGTCACGGTACCCGGCCCATCCAGGATCAACGACAGCGTGACGGTGGTACCACCGGTGGTCACGTCCCTCGCAAGGGAACAGGGAGAGAGCGACACGAGTCAGCAAAGGCCAACCGGGATTCTCCATCTCCTGTCAGTGGTGAACATCGGGATGGCGACGCACGCACACCACGCGGACGCAACCTGCCAGGCAGACAGGCAGGCATACAAACGCCTGTCGGAAACAAGTCAAGCAGGTTCACAGGTTCGAGTCGAGGCAAAGGGACATGCAGTGGTGTGAACGAAAGGAACCTGCGTTTCAAGCGCCTCAAAAAATGAATAGGATGTCGAGAGAGAGAGAGAGGAGAGAGAGAGAGAGAGAGAGAGAGAGAGAGAGAGAGAGAGAGAGAGAATGTTCAGAATCATTATAATGTTTGATAGAAGCAACAAAAATGTTGTTTTTTTTAGTGGTAGAGGTTCTGTTTGGTTTTTATGTGCTCTCACGATTGTATTTCTGCTCTCTATGTGGCTGGCTGGGTTACTTGAAATAAAACTTGACACTTGGAGCCACTCACCATTCATAGCGAAGTGCTATAACTGGAGCTGCACTTTAGTCTCAGTTGTCACATCTGTGTGAACCACAATGCATCAGACAATATATATAAATAATGTACGTATGTGTGTGTATGTATATGTATGCTGTAGATATGTATGTATGAATCATAACAAGGTGAATTGATCACAGGAAAATGAAAAAAAAAAAATAAAAAAAAAAACCCCAGGGTGGAAAAGGTAATATCGAAGGAACAGATCAACAAACGTTTCAACCTCACTTTCCTTTTTCCTCTCTTCCCAACACGTCTGATTTCCACTTGGCCCTGCAGCCACTTGCTTGGGTTTGCTATCACCATGATTTATGTTCACCTTTCCATCTTTTAAATTGCTATGTTCTCATAGTTCTTTACCATTGAAAAAGGGTTTAAGGCCCGAAACGTTTGGTTGATCTTTTCCTTAGATAACCTTTTCCTCCCTGACTTTTCTGTCTTTTTTTTGTTCATTTATATTTTATGTTTGTATGCATTCGTCACTTCCTTCGACTTACCATCTTGCTTTTTTTTTTTTTTTTGCTTCCTCTTCCGGAATATGGGTAGCTTGGTGTTGTTGTTGTTGTTGTTGTTGTTGTTGCTGCTGCTGCTGCTCTGTGCTGCAGCCGTTGTTGTTGTTGTTGTGCTTCTTGTTGTTGTTCTTGTTGTTATTCTTGTTGTTCTTGCTGTTACGGTGATTGTTTTGCTGTTATTGTTGTTGTTGTTGTTTTTTGTTGTTTGATATAAAAGGAGACACAGCGCTATGCAGATCTTGTGGACACGTGATATATTTTTATGTCAATTACACTTAGGAGATATAGATACAGAAAGTGTAGTGCAATGTTCGTAATAGAAACATCTTCGAAAAGGACAACACGTGCTTGAGTTGTCCCTTGTATTTGTACTTAAACCACATCACAGAGGGGTCTGGTGGGGAGATGGGGAGGATATATATTTATTGATTTTCATAAAAGGAAAACGGATATCTGAAGTTTGCTTATATTTTCGTCTTCACCCAACGAGGCCATTTCCGTCTGTGTGAACAGATCTTTCTTTCTAACTTGTTTCCATTCAACTCCGTCAGTCCTCGTAAACACAGAAAACTTTGTTCAAATACACACTCCTCCCTTTTCCCCCCATCCCGCCCCCTGCTTACTCTCTCTAACTTTCCTTCTCTCTTCACACACACACACACACACACACACACACACACACACACACACACACACACACACACACACACGCACGCGCACGCACGCACGCATGCACGCACGCACGCACGCACGCGCGCACGCACCCCCCCCCCCCCCACACACACACACACACACAGCCCGCGCGCGCATGCCGCACGCACGCGCGCGCGCACACACACACAGGCGCGCGCGCGCGCGCGCATGCTCACACACACACACACACACACACACACACACACACACACACACACACACGCGCACGCGCACACGCAGCGCGCGGCACACAGACACACGCGCATGCACTCACAGATACAGATGCGGATACAGACACACGAGCGTGCAGAGAGAGAGAGAGAGAGAGAGAGAGAGAGAGAGAGAGAGAGGAGAGAGAGAGAGAGACCCGAAAAATAAGATTGCCAATTTGTAAGAACACAGATACATATTACATCGATAAACAAATAATACCGTATAGAGTATAGAGTTGCGCTCTGGGTGTCTGTTCTGGTACAGCGACGGTTGTGGCTGGCCAGTCCGATGCGGGAATGGCAGTCCCTGTGGCAGAGGGCAAAGATGAAATCTGACGCTGGTCTGTCTGCCTGGGCTGCAGCCTTTCTTCTCATTCTCTTTTCCCCGTGCTGCTGAGCGAGTGTCTCTTCGAACTTGGAGAGACCTTTCTGCACAGTCTGTCTCCAGGCTGACCGTTCGAGGGCTGTTGCTTCCCAGTTGTTCTGGTCGATGTTCAAGGCTTTTAGGTCCCTCTTGCACACGTCTTTGAATCGCAGCTGTGGTCTGCCTGTGGGACGTTTTCCCTGCACAAGTTCTCCATAGAGGAGGTCTTTAGGGATCCGTCCATCATCCATGCGCACGACATGGCCGAGCCAGCGCATACGTCTCTGTTTCAGCAGCGTGTACATGCTGGTGCATCCGGCTCTTTCCAAGACAGTGTTGTTTGGGACCTTACAAACAAGCCTCACATTGACATTAGCAAAACACGCAATCAAAGATAAACAAACAAACACACGTGCATAGATACAACAACAAACAAAGAAAAAGAAAAAAAACAAATGTATGCATTCATCCTCCTGCCAATGATGGAGGGAGGGTGAAGATTTATGTTGGGGAGGACACAGAAGAAAACCAAAGAGAGATTTTGATACGAGCTGTCATTATATCCCATCATGGGTATTTTGTGTCAATCTGCGACGCCGTGTTCCCTGTCACTGACGACAACAGCAGCATTGTTTACATTGGAGCTGACTTCTCACCGGGATTTTCCAATGGAACCTGGATTTTCCTGTCACATCGTTTTTCCTTGCCACTTAAATGACAATGCACGCCTTTTATTGTAGGATGAAATGGAGATATTCACGATTCATGCAAACAATCTTTTTAGTCGTTCTAAAAATTATTTTCTCTTTTGCTCTCTTACTCCTTTTTCTTTCATTGCTCTTTGCCCTTCTCTGCTTTCCTTCCGTCTGTCTTTTCTTTCTTTCTTTCCTTCCTTCATTCATTCTTTTCTTTCTTCTTTATTTTTTCTTATGCACATTTTCTTCATTTCTTTATTTTCCCTTTATTATTTTTTTTTTTTTTTACCTTTGTCTGATTCTTCCACTTTTTACCTGTCTGATTCTTCCTCTCCTCAGTATCATTTTTTCTTTGTCCTTTGTTTTTCACTTCTTTTGGGGTTTTTTTCTCTCTCTCACTTTCTGTCTTTTTTCACAGTTTTTTATCTGCGTTCCATCTTTGTACATATCCGTTTCTTCATCCTCACTCTCTCCATCTCACCACTCTGCCTGCCTGTCTGTCTGTCTGTCTCTGTCGCTGTCTCTGTCACTCTCTCTCTCTCTCTCTCTCTCTCTCTCTCTCTCTCTCTCGTTCTCTCTCTCTCTCTCTCGCTCTCTGTCTTATCTTCCTTTGTTTGTTTATTTTTCTCCACCCACTCCCTCTCCTCGCACCCTCCTTTTTAAAGTTTTATTATTCATGTACATTTACCTTAGTGTTCTGTTTGTTTTTCCTGTTTGAGTAAGTTTTTTGTTTTTTTTTCCCTCTTTTAATTGCTTTCCTTAGTTTTCTCTTTGTCTTCAGGTTAGTTTCTTTTCGTTTGCCTGTTTTCGCACATTTTGATTGTTTATTTCTTATTCAGCTTCAGAAAGCGATGTACTGTCCGCCTTTTCCGGCTTCGCTGCATCTCTTAAAGAATTGGAGAATTTAAAAATGGCCTACGCGTATTTTGTCAATTTGCCGTAATGAAAGCGTCGATTCGTCTTTGGAAGCGCTTTTGTGGTTTCTGTTTTTACAATGGAAAGCGGTGTGAACGAACAGTAAGATGGTCCAAACCGTGATTTCTTAGCCTTTATCATTCCATCACATTGTTTTGAATGGGTCAGCTTGTTAAGAGATTTGATCGATTTTCGAATGGCATTTTCGAATAGAGAATAATCATTCATCTTCTTCTCTTCTTCTTCTTCTTCTTCTTCTTCTTCTTTTTTTCTTCTTCTTCTCCTCTTCTTCTATTTTCTTACCTTGTTACATATCTTCCTTCCTTCTTTCTTTTCCTTTTTTTTTCCTCTCTCTCTGAATTTGTCTGTCCGTCTTTCGATTTTCGAATGGCTTTTTTCGAATTGAAAGAATCATTTCTTTCTTCTTTTTCTTCTTCTTCTTCTTCTTCTTCTTCTTCTTCTTCTCTCTTTTCTTCTTAATTCTTCTTCTTCTTCTTTCCTTTTTTCTTCTCTTCTCTTCGTCTTCTTCTTCTTCTATTTTTTACTTTTTCATGTCTTCTTCATTCTTTCTTTTTTCTTCTTCTTCTTGTTTGTCTGTCTTCTTTATTCTTCTTTCTTGCTTCTTTCTTAATTTCTGTCTTCGTTTCCTTTCCTGACTTCTTCTTCTCTTCTGTTCTTCTGTCTTTTGTGACAGGTTCTTCTTTCCTGTCTCTCTCTCTCTCTCCTCTCTAGTCCTCTCTCTCTCTCTCTCTCTCTCTCTCTCTCTCTCTTCTCTCTCTGTCTCTCTCTCTCTCCTCGTATTTCTTTTACTTCTGCCTCTTCTAACTTGTTCGTATTAAGACCATTTATTTTCAGACCATGTTTTCAAGGCTTCGTGTTTGCTTTCGAGCTCGCCACAATTGTTGGCAGCGAAAAGCTTTCTAGGTTTCCGTGTACATTGCGTCAACTGTGGCTTCGGCGATCGAACGGCTGTATCCACTTCCACTCTCATCACGCAACCTTTTGCGAGGTCTATGTTGGACTTTGGTTCATATATACCGAGGGGGGGGGGGGGGGGGGAAAGGAGACGACGGGGGATGGGTGAAAAGAAAAAAAAAAAAACGGAGGGGATGAAGAATTTTAAAAAAAAGAAAAAAGAAAAAAAAAAAAGAAAAAGAAAGCGGGATGAGAAGTCTGTTCTCTAGACATTGTCTTCATGTGCGAGAGGCAGAATGATGAGGATCATGACACCCACACACCACCACAATTATGTCTGATCGTTCAAACTCTCCCTTCATCTTCTGCATTTTGATCGGATCTCTGTCCTCCTTGAAGTCTTTAAGAACCTCAGACCTGGAAACCTTCACATTCACACAAGTTTTATATTGTAAACTGTGGATTTCAGAGATGAGGCAGGCTGACAAGGGTAGTTTTGCTGTTGTTGAGAGCAAGTTCCTTAGGTTCTTCAAGTGTGCCAAATTCAGGCATCACCCAGAGGGGAATACCCCGAGTCGTTTACTGAAGGAGGGGGAGTAGTTACTGGGAAGTGTTTCACATGTCCGAGGGATAGTGACAAGTAGTTGCCGAACTGCGCTGCGGGTCCTGGCTAGAGAAGAGTGTCCACCATGAGACTGGCTATTAACGGGTTGTCCAGCGGGCCTAAAAGGAAGGCAAAATCGTGTCAGTTTGTCAGGTGGACCGTCACGGATAGGCGACCGACAGCCTGCAGGCCAGAGTACAGCGACCCTTCAGTCGTTCTTGTTCTGAGGGCATGAATGGAAGGCTTCGGCCCCTATTGAGTCCCCTTTTACACCTTGTTGTCTATAGAGTGTAGTATGGCCTTGAAGTCACCACTTGAAGGCCATCAGTCCTGGCCTGGTAGAGGAAGTCCAGGCTGTTAGTATAATGGGTAGCTTTGGGGAATGGAACATGAGTTGAATAGTAGGAGGTTATGCCTTCATTAACCACTTGGTACCCAATCTTTGTTCGTCCTGTTGTCGTGCCATGTAGCTGGGGTGTAGTGTATATGTGTAGGTGTGCACTAGTGATTCCATTGCGGGACACAGAAATAAAAAACTTGGGCGAGTTTTATGGGTAAAAAGAGTTATTGGGTACAAATATGTGTGTGTTGTGGCTGTCATTTTTGATGTGTGTGTGCCCAGTGATTCCATTGGTGCTTTGAACCAGAGTTAAACTTCGGGTTTTCTCTTGTTTGAGGAATGGATAATAAGGCCCTGCCTGGAAAACAGGACCGAGAGTGGTGACTCACTTAAGGGAAGCTGAACTCTCGCCCGTTAGAACTCTAAAACGCTGAAACGAGCACCCCGAGGGCTCAAGATAAATACAGCGAGAAAAGACAGACGGTTTGCTGCTCGCCTCGTTGTCTCCTGAGGTTTTGCTGTAAGCCTCTCACTGTATTTTTAGTGCTCCTAGGTGGGGGGACTCGTAAATAGGACAGTGAGAATGGCAGTTTTCGCGTAGGACTCGGACGCCGAAGACGCACCGGAGAAGAATCGTCCTCCGTGCTGCGGGGACCGGTGGCCAGCAAGGATCTGTGTTAGCCTTGGTAGAGAGCTAGAAAGGAGATTGTCTGCCTCAGGCACGGCTGCTAGTGGGTGATGTTGATAAACCAGAAGAAGACTCGTGGGACGCAGGCGGACAGGAATGGAGCTACTTCCGCGTGGACCGCCTGCGAGAGGGCGGAGCCGCGAGCTGCACGGCTGGACGATCCGGAGTCCGGAAGACTCAGTGTGAGGTGGCTTGACCGGAGAGCATTGCGACTACTAAAGCTTACGTTGACCAGTGCGTCCCCAATGGGACCTGGATTTGGAGCCAATGCGGGGAGACAGCAAGGAGTCTGGCTCCCCGAGGGAAACTAACGATGTGCGAGCCTTAGCTATGTGGCTCGCCACAGTGGGGTGGAGCGAGGAAACTAACACTGAACCTGGCTCAAACCAAGGAAAGCCTGGCCGCCCAAATGTATGGACGCGTTTCAGTTTTTGTTTTAAAGTCTTATAAATGTGTGGCACAGAATCGTGATAAAATTTTTCGTCTTTCCTGACCGTAAGTGTTAATCCTCTCGCCAGAACACTGAAGACCCAGATAGCCGATGCTAGGTTCGATTTATGAGAGTTGTCTGGTGGCGTTCTCTACATTGTTATACCTGATTGTATGCAATACGCAGATAATTGTGTTGATATAGTGCACGGGTGGGGGATCGAGTCAAAGTTAAATACAGATGTGATTATGTTTCTTGTGAGAATGATTAGTGGTTTTACCGTCACTTTTGTGCGGGCCTGATGTGCAGTGACGAGAGGGCAGTGCCTAGCTGAGAGTCGCATTTGGCTTGCTGAAAGCCGCTTAATGCTTCTGTCATATACCCCCTCATCCTCTGCAGATGATGAATCATATTTTAATACCGAGGGATTTTTTTTTTTTTTTGGGAGAGCCGCGATACGGAGACCCTCGTCACAAGCCATGTATAAGTGTGAAATAATATAACGACATTAACCAAAAGAAGCCAAACTGGAAACCATTAAACGACAAATGATAGAAGGAAAGAAAAACGCGCCCAAGCAGAAGCCAACATTCCTTTATCTCTTTGTACTTTATTCTTCACCTATCCATAATTTTGGTTTGCCGCTGATAGCTGAAGTGTTCATGCGATAACGATATGTGAGTCAGCAGCAATTAAAACACAGTTAAAGCTAAGTGCAAAATCTCTACATGATTTCATTCCTAATCATAAAGGCGATCGCCCCAGCCGAACCTTCTCGCCTGTGATGGAGTTATTGCCCCAGTCCTGTTGTTTGACATTCTGAAAATGCTGATATGCCATCATCCAGACTAAAAAAAAAAAAAAAAAAAAAAAAAAAAAAAAAAAAAACAAAAAAAAAACTCCCCAACGAACTCCGCAAGCATTTCTCCTGAGAAAACACTTCCTCTCTCTCCTTCTCTCTCTTCTCCTCTCTCTCTCTCTCTATTATACTATATATAGTACTTTTTATCATATATATATATATATATATGTATGAGGTATGTGTGCTGTGTATGCTGTGTTCTATTATAAAGATAGAGAGGCCAGAGAAGAGATGGGCTATTTGTTCATTGGGAGACTTCATCTGAGTAGCCTACAGGACGGAGAGAGGAGCGGAGAACCGGAGCCGAAGATAGCGGGAGAAGAGAGAGAGGCCGGAGACATGCTATCTATCTATCTAGCTATGAATATGCCATGCCCAAAATAGATATGAGATGTCACCTTTAGTCTGTCCGCACCTGTATCTGCATTACATGCCACGCTATACATATGAATACGCCACCTAAAAATGAAAAGAAACTAAGACTTTTCCTCAGCCCTTCTGCGCTGTTTACATTGCCACTGATATTCGATATGCAAAGAAGAGACATGCTTCACTCTAAGCAGATAGAGATTGAATAATCGTCCATTTGCCTAATGCTGTATGCCAACCATTAGGTATATTCTCTCCTTGCCACTGAGAGACAGTCCTCAAGTCTAACCACAACCCAATAAGTACATCAGTCAAGGCTAGTGTTAGCCCCTTCGTCAGCCTTACCTCCCACATACCGCACCGCCCACCTGCCCTTCGTTCTACTTCCTATGTTCCGGAGGTGCGTGGCGGTAATTTTAGCCTGCCCTGATCAATTTTAGAGTGAGGCGCAGTTTGAGACACGCACCTGTGCAAAGTTAAATCCAGACGCGCTGGATACATCTCCTGTCTCGCATTAATCCGGCCGCACACAGCTGAACTTCCATCGCCCTGCGCGTAAAGATGTTTGATGAAGACCAGAGGGAGAAACAATCTTGCACCGAAATATTACACACACACACACACACACAACCACACACACACAACACACACAACACACCAACACAACACACCACCACACCACACACACCATGCACACACACACCACACACACACACCACACACACACACGACACACACACACACACACACACACGCAACACACATACACACGACAAAATGTGCCGCCACACGCCCCGCACTCACAGGTACGTACGCCTCGCCCGCCACGCACGCACCGGACGCACATGCACAATCGATATTTAATATTTTTTAATGAGATTGCATTCCCGCTCTGCTCTGCGGACTACTCTATAATCTGACGTACATACAATGAGAACCTCTCGATCCCGTTATACCACGCAACTAGTTTTCTCCTGCACAAACACGGTCAACGCTTACAAAAATAAGCATAATTCGGATCTGATCTGGCCTGTCTGTGTATTGTCTCCCTACTCCCCCCACCCCCACCACCCCCTCTCCAGCTGCTCTCCACTTCCACTCTCCTCTTCTTTCTCTCCTCGAGCTCCCTCTTACTTCTCTTGTCTCTCTCTCCAGGGAGCTGGGCGAGTGGAGCGGATCACGGAGAGGAGAGCAGGGGCAGAGGAGGGGGTGAGTGAATGGGGTGGGAGAGAGCAGAAGGAGCACGAGGTTGAGAGGAGCATGTGAAGGACGAGGCAATTGAGGAGGGGATAGGGCGGGGACGCGGGCCGAGAGGTAGAGGATGGGAACGGCGGCGCTTTACAGCGGGGGCAGCGTGTTAGAGAGCGATGAGGGGATGGCAGCGCACCGCGCGCCCGAGGCCGCAACGCATAGGAGCGGTTGTGGAGAGTGACGGAGGTAAGTGAGGAGAGAGAGCAGAGAGAGAGAGTAAAGCGAACACGAATGCTTGATTATGCCCGCTTTGCCTGTAGCAGGCATTTCATTACTTTTTTTAGCCCTTTATGTTCGCCCCCTGCCCTGTATTCATACTGTATTTGACGAATGTTTTGTATGATTTCTTTTCCTTCTATATTCAGTTGCGATCAATTTCATGCTTTTGTGATTTTTGTACACCCCCTCCTCTCTTGTTCCATTGACACGGCGGCATTGCCTGGCGCCTAGTTCAATTAAACCATAAATTTGTATCTAACTATCTAAATCATATCTCTCCCCGCTTTTGATCGTTTGTTCTTAACGATGTTCTCGAATTTCCTCTCTTTCATTCTTTCCTTCATTTCTAACCCCAACCCATCTATACTCTCTATACGCCTTCTCTCCTCTCTCCCTCTCTCCTCTCCCCATATCTCCTCTCTCCTACCTCTCTCTCCCCCCTCTTCTCTCTTACCTCCTCTCTCTCCGTCCCTACCTCCCCTCTCTGCCCTCCATCCCACTTCTCTCTTCTCTCTCTCTATCCTCATCTCTACTCTCTCCCTACCTCCCCCCTCACTCCCTCTCTGCTCTCCCTCCCTCTCTCTCCCTTCTCTCCCTCTCTCTCCATTTTACCTCTCCCTCTACTCTGTCCTCTCTTCTCTGCTCTTCCCCCCTCTCTCTTTCCACTCCTAACCCGAAAATACGCTCTCTCTCTCTCTCCCTCTCCACTCTCTTGACCTCTATACTCTCTTTTGCTCTCTCTCTGATATCTATACTCGACTCTCTCTGGCTCTCTGTACGAAAGTTGATTCTGATCGTAGTCTCTCTCTCTACTATATCTCCCTCTCCTAATACTCTCTCTTTACTGTGTGTCGTGTCGTTCTTAGTTATGTCTTGTTTCGTGGCGGCTTGTGCCGCGTTCTTATTGTTATAATGCCTGTCACTGTGTTCGTGTTTGTCTGGATCGTACGTGTGGTCAGTGTGTGTGCTCCGTGTTCGACAACCGCAGAGGCAACCATGCGGGAACACATCGAATACTAAAGGAAGCCCAGTCTCACGAAGATGCAGATTTTGTCACACCCACTAGTTTGTACTCCAGTTGTTAGCTTTTCAACATGAAGAAGGGAAAATACGACCCTTCGAGAGCAACGCGAATTTTTAAAAGTACAGTACATAGCTTATATTGATGCCTTTCCAGACCATTGTTATTCCTTTGTTTTCCCATATGCATTATAAACAGTAAATATGCCACCATGCCTCAATTGCAAGTAACAATAAGCTCGATCTCTCTCTCTCTCTTAACCCTTCTTCTCTCTCTCTCCATCTCTCTCTCTATCTCTCTCTATCTCTCTCTGCAAGCTATGCATGCATACAATTTTCCAGTGACGCATTAATTGTAGTCTAGTGGTGCTCATTGTGATCATGGGAACGTGCAAGTTGTGCTGCGTTGCCGTGTGTAGTGTAACCATGTTTCTGTGTGGTATGTTGTCGCAGAATGTGTGGGTGTGGGAGTACAGAGGGGGGGGAGAGCGTGCGAGCGGCCAAGGGGCGATGGGCGGGAGGTGCGTCGTGCGTGCCGTGCCGTGTGTGTGTGCGCGCGCGTGTGTGTATGTGTGATTACTTTTCAAGAGGTGGTGTAGTAGTGTGGTGCTGTGCTGACTGCTGCCTTCCTGTGTGCGGGGGTGAGAATAGAAGTGCCGCACGTGTATGCCCACGAGCTGTTGTAGATTGATGGTGTGATGTGCAACACTATTGTGATGTAATGTGTGTAAACTGAATGTGCTGGCAATAAAAGCTGCTGCTGGTCGCCCATGCCGTGTTGTGTGACTGTGTGGTGTGCGTGAGACGTGCGTGTATAATGCTGTGTAGTGATGGTGATGTGTGACTGTGTGTGCGTGCGTGCAGCCAATGCCGTTGCTTGAGGTGCGTGACGCTGACAGTGCGTGTCGTCCTGTGTGTGTGTAGAATGTGATGTTGTGTGTACTAGTGTCGGCATGTGCCCTGTGTACGTAGATGTGTAGTGTCTGTCGGAGAGAGATAGAGACAGATGATAGAGAGAGAAGAGTTTATGCAGCTGAATGCGCTCCGCCGCGCCCCGCATGTGCGGATGTCAGCATATGCTTATTTGATGGGGCCATGAAAGTTGGAAGCGTCATTATAGCCTAACGATAGCTGTACTACAGTACTAACTATCGCCACAACAAATATTTCAACTGTATGAGTTAGGGACAGACACTGGTCCCAGCTACCGCGTAACTGCCCTGTGTATATCACATTTGTCATTTCTAGGATTTTGGATGTATGAACAGGAGCATGTACACAAACCACTGCTTCTTCCCTGCTGCGATCATTCTCCGGACAGATAGACGCACACTAATTGCTAGAAACTATGATTTCTCGCTACTTCGTCTCCACTGGGGGAGAGCAGAGAGAGAGAGAGCCAGGGAGAGAGGGAGAGCGATGAGAGGAGAGCTGGGGATGAGACGAAGACGGGATTTTGGGGCGGCACTGAGCGGCAATGGAGGGACACGAGAAGGTCCCAGAGGGAGAGAAGGTATTCTGGAAAGGCAGGGCGCAGCAGATGAGGAGATGAGCCCAGAGCTGCACACGAGAGAGACCGGAGACTGTGGAGGAGACGAGTCGAGGATAGAGTGAGAGGGAGAGCGAGAGGGTTGTGGAGGAATGAGACGCGATGATTGACGAGAGCGAAGATGGCATGTCGTGAGGCTGAGATGGACGATCGAGACTCCCCCAGAGGAGGAGGAGGAAGAGAGGTAGAGATTTGAAGCGATGGAGGGCGACGACTCGGAATTAGAGCGGCCGAAGGACTGAAGCAGCGAGAGATGTGAGAGGGAGGACGGCAGATGCAGAAACAGAGAAAGATAGAGACAGCAGGATGGACCCAAAGACTATGTGAGCACAGTAACAGAGACAGTGACCGTGGGAGAGAAAGGAATTGAAACCGACTTCCAATAAATCACAGGGATTCAATAAGCCCAGTAATCCCCTATGAGTTCCTCTCTGTGTTTTGATTTTTTCTGAGGCACTTAATGTCGAACATGTCCAACGTCTTCTCCTGCCTATTTTTTTTCAAATGCCGAGTATTTCAAGAAGTGGAAGGGACATCAGAGCGGCAAAACTGCAGTTTGATGGCCAGCGACAGTTCCTTACTACTCCTGATCCTGGGAATATTGTTTGTGAATGAATGTACCCCCCCACCCCTCCCCCTAACCCTGATACTTTTTTTTGTGAAATCAGGACATTACATCATTGTCAATCTTCATTTGAAGGTGTTTTTTTTTTAACAATTTGTAATTGGTCAACGTAAACAGAAGGGAGCTACAGCACACAAACCATGACAGATTCCTTTACTCGCCTGAGACCATTGGCTTTGTCCGTTTCTTGCCCTGAAATAGCTGCGTGAGTTACTGCACAGTTCTGTCATGGATGAGACTATATCGTTGAGGCGCATTATGTTTTGCCAAATAGTTCATAACGACGGTCCATGGAGGACGAAACTAAAGGGAGGGCTCGACAGTTAGGTCTTCCATGAAATAATAGTTTCCCACTGGTTTCAAAGTGACGTGACTGCAGGCGGAAATTTGAAACAAACTTAAAAGAAGATTCACGGCTCCATTTCAGACAAATTACAAGACGAAACAGCTGAGTTTTGAGCTCGTTGGTCCACTACAGGCAACGCACAAAACATTCAGGGCAATGAAAACGAAAGAACGGAAAATCACCTATCTTCTCAAACTGGGAGCAAAATGGATGTAGACGGGGCAGTTGGGAAGGAGTCAATGGGAATCAAGATGATAATGATGATAGTAAAAGCTCTACTACTACTACTACTACTACTACTACTACTACTAACTACTGCTGCTGCTGCTGTTGCTGCTGCTACGTCACTATCATGATGATGATGATGATGATGATGATGATGATTGAAGATGATGATGATGATGATGATGATGATGATGATGATGATGACGATGACGACGGTGATGATGATGACTACTATTATCATTATCATCTTAACTCGCATTGTCTCCTTCCCAACAGCGTCATTTTCGTTCCGCATCCATTTTGCACCTAGTGTGAGGAGATAAGCGATTGGTCATTCTTCGTTTTCATTGCCTTGAATGTTTTTGTCTTGCCTCAAGAAGGCTAAAGGGATCGAAACGCGTCTTGTTCTGTCTTGTTATTTGTTTGTCTCTTTCGTTCGGTGGAACAGTAAATCTTTTTTTTAAGTAAGTTTCCCACTCCCGGGATTCGAACCCCCGCCTCCTGCTGGTTGGCGGTGTCAAGGCGTTGCCTTTGTGAAGGATGTTTTATTCACATGGCTGCCTGTACCCTTTAAGCCTAACGAGGTTCACTTTCACTCAGATATAGCTGTAACTCCTTACAGATACCTCTACCATTCCTTTCTGGC
>JADBJO010015335.1:42500-44094 GCA_016801955.1 Conus betulinus
CATCGTCATGAATGTAGTTACGATTGGTATCAACATCATTGGCATGTGATTGTCATCATAATCAGTTTATGTCTATGTCTATGTCGTCAGCATTGTGACCACACGGAAAAAAAATGTCATTCTCACCTGTGTTGGTGCCAGCGACCTCATCATCATCCCTTTAGTCCTTTTTAGACACGTTCTCTCCACAGTAATCTTTTTTTCTTTCAGCTGGACTTTTCCCTTTTGAAAGTACAATCACTGTCCATGCTGAAACAAAATCTTATTTTTACATTCTCACCTTCAACAACAAAACATAACCATAAAATCTGGGATTTTGCTTATGAGTGAGTGCAGGCATACTGTCATTTGAGCCTGTGAGCCTGTGCGCTTCTGTGTTAGTGCATGTGGTGTGTTGGCTGTGCTGCGCAATATGTCTTTTGTGTGAAAATCGATCATTTGTTTGACGTATCGACAATTTTTGAGCCTATACTTTGTGGTGAAAAGTTCTTCCTTCGTGCGGTGATGTGTCAGATTATCCTGCTGTACTGGGACTTTTATTGCGTGAAATCATAGATGTTACCCACCTGTAGCTTCTCATGTTGACATAACAAATTTTGAGGTCTAAGTTCTAAAGTCTGGAAAAGCGCTGACAGAACAAGAAAAGCACCAAAACAAAGCATACAAATGAAAGAAAGAAACGGAAAATCTCACAATATATTCTAGCTTCAAGTGAATCTACCTGAATGTTCAGCTGAAAATTATTTGATGAAACAAACCAACAAACAAGCAGACAAACAAACAAGCAACCCAAACAAGCAAACAAACACCACTACAGCATTCACCAAGCCATCCTTGACGGGCTTCTCCCCCCATACAAGACTTCAAAAGTCAATTAAATCTTATCCCAGAGGTTGTTTGTATCTGCGTAAACGATTGACTGTGAATATCCATTGAGACTGAAACCTCATGGGCATCCAGTCTGATCAGTATGTGCCAAAACATTTGCGATCGATGCTTCACAGGTGCCTGGTCTTCATGGCAAATTCAGTCTACTCTTGACATTCTCTGGGTGATTCGTCCATCTATCCACCACCGCTGGTGTACTAAGTGTAGAGCTGCAATGCCGAAACTCCCACAGAGGACATCATTGCGTTGGTTCTGAGTCCATTGGAGGGGGGCTTTCAGTCGCCATGAGAGAGACGAGAGAGAGAGGAGAGAGAGAGACAGACAGACAGACAGACCAGACCAGAGACAGAGACAGAGAGAGAGAGGACAGAGAGAGAGAGCGAGAGGAGAGAGGGAGAGAGAGAGGGGGAGGAGAAGGCGGGAGGCGGAGAAGGGAAAGAGAAAGAGAGAAACAGAACAGCAGACGGAGAGACTGAACAGCAGACGAGAGAGAGAGAGAGAGAGAGAGAGAGAGATGAGCGAGAGAGAGAGGAGAGAGAGGGAACGAGAGAGAGAGAGAGAGAGAGAGAGAGAGTAGAGAGAGAGATTCGTTATTGTTTATTTTTGAAGGTTGTGACTGACATTTTGAAAAGGATAAACCGAAATAAATAAATGAGAAAAAGAAAATAATACAAATAACATCTGAAAGACATAAAGATCGTAAAGA
>JADBJO010015336.1:0-20000 GCA_016801955.1 Conus betulinus
TCGCGATTGTCAGGGCATTTATGTTAAAAGTGCTGTCACCATTTTGCAGTGAATATAAATGAAAATTAAATAAAATCATCCATCATCATCATCATCATCCTCACCATCATCATATTATTATCATTACCACACCACCACACCACCATTATCATCATCATCATCATCATCATCATCTCATCATTATCATCACCTTCATCATCATCATCATCATCATCATCATCGTCATAGATTACAGCAACACCAACTGCAGCAGCAACAGCAACAGCAGCAGCTTCGTAATCATTGTCATTAACATCAGCAGCAGCAGCAGCAAATCAGCACATTAATGGCGACCGTCACAGAGTCCACCCATGCAGACTTTCGCGAATCAGCCAACAGAACAAACATTGCCATGGCCTGTGATCCAGAAGTTCACAATTACCGCACCAACAGCCACAGTATCAACTGCAGCCGCAGAGAAAGCGTGTTCACAGTGGTGTGTTTTCTGTGTGCCAGCAACGCCACCATAAGGTACCGGTGGCAGAGGTCCTCCCGGTCCCCCACAGCATCACGCTGTACAAGGGCGCCGTTCACATCGTGGTCAGCCGAGCCTTCGTGGACTACGTCCTGCACTCGCCCAAGGCTCAGGCCTTTCTGCACTGGTGCCGCCAGACCCGTCACCCTGATGAACACTTCTTCAACAGCCTCAACCAAACCCTCACCTCAGGGTACCTGGAGGCAGCACAGGTAATGCCAATATTACACAGTTGTGATGACGATGATGAGGACGACGATGTTGAGGACGATGACGACGACGACGATGATAATGATGTTGAGGAGGAGGAGAATGATGATGATAATGATTTTTTTTTTTTTTTTTTTTTTTGTTATTCTTGTTGTTGTTGTTTTCTTCTTTTCGGTGGTGTAGTTGCTAGAGGTTGTGTTTTTCTCGCCCCCCCCCCCCCCCTTTTTTTTTTTTTTTTTTTTTCTCTTTTCTCGTTGTATCCTTTCTTCCTATTTTATGACTCCTGTAAGTATTTTCTGCGTCTGTTGTTTTGAATATATATACACTTCGCTGGTTTTGGTTTCGTTTCCGTAGTGTCTTTATATCTGTTGACAACGAAAATATGCGCAACTTTGGGGGAAATAAAAATCATTGATAAGGTGTCGAACCTTAACCCCGCCCCCCTCCCCCCCCCCCCCCCCCCCCCCCCCCCCCCCCCCCCCCCCCCCCCCCCCCCCCCCCCCCCAAGCATCATTCGATGACTGTATCCACTGTGCCACACAGCTGACGATGTGCACCAGGTGAAGAAACAGTGTGCACAGTCACACACCGAGAACTACACACGTCACAATGGAACAATTACGTTGATTCACAAGATGACGGTGAGGTTCAGTTTCATCATAGTGTCACTGCGTGCGGACTTGTCCATATTAGCTACACTACATCCGCTAAGTTTCGAGACACGCTGCGCGTGTTTGAATAAAGCTGATGGACAAAGGAACGAATGACTAAGATGAGAGAATTTCAGAAGAGGGTCTCGTGGCTACAACTTAGCAGACGTCTGACCTATGCATTAGATCTAGGCGCTGGTCAGACCTTTGGCATCTTCCCAACACTGGGTGTGCCATTATTATCAATCATGCTTCTGAATCCAAAGTGTCAGTACGGACTAAACCCTGTCGGACGGATTCTGATGATGTTCCCGTCAGTTGATCTGGATGTGGTATAATATGATTAGGTTTATTTTTATATCAGTTGATATGACGTCATTTCACTTAATTGTGTTTGAAGTTGATGTCATGTGAAATTGGGTGTGATTTTATTTGATTTGGCTTGAAAATAACTTGTACTGATGTCCCTTGGGGTGATGTGATTCCATAATATGATCTCCACCGATTTCAATACCATGGTTTTGAGGTATTGGCATTGTCCGCTGTTGATGATTGATGTCGGTTGATTTGATGTGGCAGGCAAGGGTGACCACTCTACCCGTCACAAGCGAGTCCTCTCCTCATCCATTGCCCGCTACAAGAACTGGGTGCCTCTGTCCCCTGTCCAGGTCGCAAGGTCATACGTGCTATTTGCATACTCAACGTCCTTGACCTTCCGCGTCTAAACAGGCGCCGAGAGCTGTTCGCCAACAAGTTTTACGCGGACTACAGTCGATTAGCTCTGCAGTGCCTTGCCGAGAATCTTCACAACCGTACCACGGAACAGGCGCTTGGAAGGTTGAAGTTTGACGTCACCTATTATGAGCAGCTGCCTTTCGTCAGGGCCAGGCGGAGGTGGTGATGACGTCAGCTGAAGGGGGCAAGGTCTCGTGTCTACTGCGGGTTGGTGTGTGTTCAGTGTTGTGCCGCGGAAGACATGTCCTGTTCGTGGAACAATAAGAGACAATGCACACAGCCCGACAATGCTTCGAGCGAAGCTGTGCTGCTATTGGAATGCCTGGTGACTGGAAATGAAATGTTTCTTCTGTGACTGCCATGATGGAAGTTTCCTCACTGGCAAAAGAAGTCTCTCTTCTGTTCTCCACGTCGATCATATGTCGCATGTTATGATATCTTGTTCAAACCTTGTGACGACGTCAACTTAGGGTTCATTTTCCCCTCAATAGTCGAATTTCTGACGAAAAATTCTAACTTACGCCAAGACCAATGTGCGTGCGTGCGTGCGTGCATGCGTGCGTGAGTGCGTGTGTATGTGTGTGTGCGTGCGTGCGTGCAAGCGCGCGCGTGTGTGTGTGTGTGTGTGTGTGTGTGTGTGTGTGTGTAAAATGAAATATGAAAACAAAAATATCTGAATCAAAGTAGCGATGGGGGGAAACGTGCCTATCTTGTGTAGCCTACTTATTCTAGATTCCATAAAGTGTGCCGGTATCACGGAGAATATTGACCTCCGTAGAAATTTTGACTCCCCGGTTCCTTTTTCTCTGAAGAAAATGAACCGTTCAGTTTTCTACAGGTTTTGGAGTCAATATTCTACAGAGAATATTGACTACAGAGAAGATTGACTCCTTCTGTAGAATATTGACTCCCATGGTTACAGAGAATATTGATTCCCGTAGAAAAAATGACTCATGTGTCAATTTTAGTTGCTACTATGTTTGATTTATAAGTATATATACGTATCTTGATAATATTCATCCATCCCAATATTATTCTTATAAAACACACTGGTTAATTAAATTGTAGATTGTTTCAGTCGATGAATTTCAAAATTATCTATTTATTATCAGTATAGTAGTAGTAGTAGTAGTATGTCATTATAATTGTCTGTTAGTGTGAATGCACATGTTGACGTGAGAGCGTGCGTGGTGGGGTAGCACACGGCGCTTTTGGGCTAAATTCATTTGGAACTGCGCCTGGCATCATCATCATCATCATCATCGTCGTCATCACTTCTGTTGGTGGTGGTGGGGATTTCTTGTTTGCTTGTTTTATTGCTGACGCTGCTGCTTTTTCTACAACTATCACTGCTTAATGCAGATCGTCATTATGATATTAAGTAGAAACGAATAGATAATGACCACTATTGCGGTCTCTGGTCAAAGTCCTGCCATTGCGGCAAGTTGCAAAGAGCACAGCTTCGTTTGTCGGCTAAACGACATCCGTTTTCAGACTGTGAAGTTACGATAAAAGCGCAAAAGACTGGAACATGTCGCAGGACTTCTAACAGACGCCGACACGGCCCAAGGCATTAGCTGAGTCAGTCTATGCTCAAGCCAAAAAGTTCAGCAACCGAGCTCTAAAAACACGGAATCAAAGAATTTTTTATGTAGTAATCAATAAGAATTTTCAGACTATTTTTTACACGAAATGATAGTTAATTAAATGTTACAAGGGTGTGCTTTTGAGGAAAAGTTATCAGACTTGGCAGTAAACTTTCATTATTGGAACCTTGCAAGTGTTTTGAAAAATATGCCCATCTGAAATAAACTAGCAAAACTATCTGGCTCTGGTAGCATGCAGGATGGGTACAGTCATGTTGGTTGATCTCTGCATCAACAGATCTCCCGTATAATTATTTTGACAGTTTCGCAGCGTGCAGGATGATGCAGGTCGATAGATCGCCACTATAAAATATGCTTGAAAGGATCCTGGGTCGATGATTGACTATGGTCTGAACTTCTGTCCCATTTTTGAGAACCATATCAGCATCCTTACTCACACACAGAGACATACAAGCATACATACCCTAAATACATAAGAACACGCAAGCCAAAACATGAAATAAATGAAGTTAAAAAAAGTAAAAATCAATCAAACCAGACAAACCCTGCAGAAACTGTGCATTTATAAACTCAGTAATTAAGTAAGTTTATACATAGATCTATCGACATGGAGACCTATATTGCTGTGCAGATCTACTAATGCGCGGATCTACCAAACAATCCAGTCAATGTGCTACGCAAATGCAACGAGGGGTTCATTATAATCTGGCTTGAGTATAAACTGAACAATTCGAATGATGAATTATTGGCAGAATAAATTTCCGACAATGTTCTCTCGGGGTTCAGTTTGAGATTGGTCTCTGAACGGCATGGATGCTGCCAAGATAGATGAACTGAAGAAGTACATCGGAGAAAAGATCATACCAGGGAGAATTAAAGAGTTCTCTCTCTCTCTCTCTCTCTCTCTCTCTCACACACACACACACACACACACACACACACACACACACACACACACACACAACACTTTCTTTCAAAGAGACAGCTAGTTCTCGGCAACGATCTGTTTTACAAGAATTGACATGGCGACAGTCTGAGAGTTTCTTTCCACAAAAGACAGGGACGAAGCGCTACCCAGTGTCCACGCCCATCAACACGGCGGCCACCTGGGTGTGAACAAGACATAAGTACAATGATCATCATTTCTATTTTATCAGCGTGTTGATGTCTTTGCTATCTGTTCCCTCCTCCCTGCCCCCCCCCCCCCCCCCCCCCCCCCCACCCCACCCTTTTTTTTTTATTTTTACCAATAGTACTTTACAAGTGGACCCTGCATAATAATACTGCTCTGCTAAACAACGCAGCCCTTACCAAGGCAAAAAAGTATTGTTTGTTTCTGGTAACATGGCTGAAAAAATAGGGTAAGTTCGATTTTTTTTTTTTTTTTTTTTTTGAGATTTTTTTTTCAGCACAGAAACGACAAAATCTTACTTCTGCAGGAAGAAAACGGGTTGTCTCAAGAAGGAGAAAGACGGCTCAAACTGTGTTTGCAATCCTGGCGTACACTTGCAGCTAAAGTAAAAGTATGTCACTGCCAGCGTCAATTTACTGTAGTTTCCAAAAGCATGGTACTTATGTCTTCCACAAAATCGACTTTCCATATAAGCTTGACTGCTTGTGTGTGTGTGTGTGTGTGTGTGTGTGTGTGTGTGTGTAGGGTCGGCAGTGAAAATTTGGTAGGGTCGTGTGACCAGAGACAAACAACATTTTTTCTTTGGACAAAACTCTTTGCTCTTTCTGACACGCGTTTTTGCGTTAGCTTACATGTGTTGTAAAGTTAAACTGTAGAAAAACTACAAAGTTTATAGACAGCAAAACTGGCACAGATTTCAAAACACCATAATTCTGAGAAGTTTCCAGCCACACCATCTTCGTTTGCTACTTACAAACAACGTCACGAAAGTAAAACGAAGTAAATTATTGTGTCATGCTAACATGGCAAAGTTCACCAACTGCGTGCGGCACTTGTTCTTTGCACGCCACTCTGAAAAGACACAAAAATCTGTTCGTCGTGACCTTGTGACCATTTCCACGGCTAGAGTTGCTTTAATGAGTTAATCTAATATTTTACACCACACACACACACACACACACACACACACAAACACACACACACACACACACACATTAAAAACTTTTTTTCTTTTTTGTATGAATGGCAAAATGAAGCCATGAAACTTCCTCATGCTTTTTTTTTTATTAGACGGTGAATGTAGTCTTGAAGTCCAAACCAAATTGGAAATCCACAGCAACCTCGGTCTCTTTAGCTTTGTGTCTGTCTATCTCTCTGTCTGTACGAATTTTGGATGTAGGAATCGGCCAAGACAAAGGTGAATCTTGTACGAGACCAACAACACAAACCACTGTTATTACTGCTGCTGGTGCTGCTACGCAGACCCGCACGCACGCACATGCAATGTGCACGCCAGCACACACGCACACGTACGCATACAGACACACACGGCTGCAAATTCATGTTTCGCGCACGCACACAAAAATGCGCGCGCGCGCGCACACACACACACACACACACACACACACACACACACACACCGTATTATAAAACACAAAAGTTCATGTACGTCGACGCGACCACAACAACCAGGCTGCGGCACACATACATTACACTGTCACAATACATTCTAGCCAACGAGATCCCAATTCACAGATACACAACCATTCCATCTTTGTCAACAGCAATATTATTTCCAAACAAGTCAGTCAGACGAATGAAACATTAGAGAACGACACTGATTAAACATGACCAAATAAATACGTTCGACTTCTAGCCAAAGTCCCAAAAATATACCATTGGCTATGTTTTACACTTGGCATCAAAAACTACTCCAGATAATAATTAATCAATCAATAATTAAATAACGAAATAATTCCCTAAAAATGAAGCTCTGAGTCCGATTGGGTGTTTTTTTCTGGGTCCAGGTTATCTTAGGCATATGTACTGCTCAAGGAAGAGCCTGCTTGATATGTGATTTAAAGCAACAACATTATCACTTGGAAGAAAACCATCTAAAAGAGCTGTTCAGCTGCATGACTATCTTCACACACACACACACACACCACACACACACACCACACACACACACAAATTATAAAAAGCCGCTTTACACACCAGCACATGCCCATACGGACAATTTAACATGGCCAGAGTGATCTGACCTTTCACTCACAGACTTATTATTCTTGTGAGGTTTATGGTTGTGAAATACAACGAAACAACCAAGTTTCCTTTAGATCCCTTTTATAAATCCCAAGAAACAGCTGTGAAGAAAAATTAACGTGGCCATTGCTACCTTGATCTTTGAGTCACAACCCTTTTTTTTTTTTTTTTTTTTTTTTTTTTTTTTTGTGAAGGTGATAATTGTGGTGGTGAGGAGCTGTCGTGAGGAGATGCCAGATCTCCACACGACAGCTACAAACAGAAGAGCCTGGAGAGAAACGGCGGCTGCCTCATTACATCCCCCCAATGACCCCAGCGGTCAGGGGGATGACTGACTGACTGACTGATCATTGTGGATAGCAACTAACCCACCAACTTTCGTTGAGATCTGTCCAATAGTTCCCGAAAAATCCCCGAGAAACAGCTACGAAGGAAAATTAACCAGTGACTTTCACCTTTGAACCATAGACCTGATCTTTCTTGTGAGTGATGAATGTGAAACATGTAGCCTACAACCAATCCATCAATTTAATTCAAGATCCATCCAGCAGTTTACGAAAAAACATTTTTTTTTTTTTTTTTTTTTTTTTTCCTTTTTTTTTTTTTTTTTTTTTTGCGTACTGTCGTACAAACACACACTGTGACAGACAAACGGAGCTGAAGACGTACCAGAGTTTGCAAACTGCAACAGAATTGACACAGGAGTCATTTTTCTACGGGAGTCAGTATTCTTCTTAACCATGGGAGTCAATATTCTACAGAAGGAGTCAATATTTTCCGTTGAATTTTGACTCCAAAACCCGTAGAAAACTGAACGGTTCATTTTTCTCCGGAGAAAAAAGAACCGGGGAGTCAAATTTCTACGGAGTCAATATTCTCCGTAACACCTGCAACAGGGGGCTGAAGGGTTGATCTCAAAACATGACCGATCATCTACTTAGTTCGTTCCCGTTTCAGTACTAAGAGTCCGTGTCGTCTGCTATGAAAATTTGTCGAAAAGCCAAAACCTAAGACAGAGAACGTGCTAAAGAAGAAAGTGCCACTACATGTACAATATGGTCTTCTTACCCCCGCACTACCAGAATTGAAGAGCATAGATTGGCATGTTTGTGTGAAACAAGCCAAAACTTTCTTGTGGTGTCGCTGATCAACTCAGGGTTGATAACTCTTGTAAATCGGCAAGGTCCCAGTCCACGGTTACAGATTAGGCCCAAAACGTCTGACTGATTTTCATCATGATCTCTGTCTTCCAGTAAGACAGGTAAACATTGTGTTAATGTTTCTGCCCCTCACTGTTGTCTCTTTTTTTTCTTTTTTTTCTCCTTCTTCTTTCTGAACACTCAAAAAAAACCCGCCAATAATGGTCAAAATGCTGACTGTGGGTGTATACGCAAGAAGTGAAATGTGCAGCTGCTGGCTGGCTGTACACCGTTGGGTCCCCATAGACAGGGAACCCAGGTACGACCCCAGTGGCTGTACACTGTTGGGTCCCCATAGACAGGGAGCCCTGGCACGGCCCCTGTGGCTGTACACTGTGGGGTCCCCATAGACAGGGAACCCTGGCACAGCCCCAGTGGCTGTACACTGTGGGGTCCCCATAGACAGGGAACCCTGGCGCGGCCCCAGTGGCTGTACACTGTGGGTCCCCATAGACAGGGAACCCTGGCACAGTGGCTTTCTCTTCCAACAAACGAGAAACTCTGTCGCCTTTTACAGCCTCAGGCATGGCCTGCAGCCTTACCCAGGCCCACAAAACGCCGCACTCCATCAAATAAGGACAAACAATATTTTAGGCTGGGGAAAGGGGCAGGAAGAAGCTGTTTTCAGATTTGATGTTGGAAAGACTGTACAGAGGATACAGCTCCTCAGGGAGAGCATTCCACTCCACAGCTGGGTGAGGAAAAAGAAAACCTCTATTCTGCAGGAGTGAACAGGGAACAACTGAGAGTTAGTACAGTGGGCTTGATGTTTGCCTGCTCCTGGGGACGGAGCAGACTAGCTGTCTCTCTTTCTGTCTAGTAGTACTGTCTGCTTTCATCTTCTGAATGGTTTCATTACTCTGTTTCTTTGCCGCCCGCCTCTCCCCCCCCCCCCCCCCCCCCCCACACACACACACACACACACCCCTTCCCCTATGCTACTGGCTGTCTCCTTGTCTGTCTTGTACTGTCTGCTTTTATAATGTAAATGGTTTCATTACTCTGCATGTTTGTCTGCCCTCTCCCTCTCTCTCTCTCTCTCTCCCGCATAGTTTCTCTCCAGCTGTGTTGTAAGGGCACCACTTTATGCCAGTGTCACCAACCTATGGTCAGTTCTCTGTGGCTTGTATCAGAGTTAGAGAAAGAGAGAGAGAGAGCAGGAGCTTGTGTGTGTAGAAAATGGATGGTGGTATGTGTGTGTGTGAGAGTGTGTGTGTGTGTGTGTGTGTGTGTATGTGTGTGTGTGTGTGTGTGTGTGTGGAGGGGGCGGTATGTGTGTTTGTTTGTGGTTTTTTTTTGTTGTTTTTTTTTGGGGGGGAGGAGGTGTGGTAGATGTGTGTGTGTGTGTGTGTGTGTGGCAGACACTTTAAGTGTGTGTGTGTGTGTGTGCGTGTGTGTGTGTGTGTGTGTGTGTGTGTGTGTGTGTGTGTGTGTGTGTGTGTGTGTGTGTGTGTGTGTTAATGAATGCTAATATGAATAATTACAGTTCTTGTTATAATTAGTTCTGTATTTTGAAACAGTATTCTGTGCCAGTATCCTTAATCTCTGAAGGGACAAGGACCAGATGAGAAAAACATCTTCTTGCTTATCAGTTACCCTTGAGAATAAAGATTATTAATCAATCAATCAATCAATCAATCAATCTCTCTCTCTCTCTCTCTCTCTCTCTCTCTCTCTCTCTCTCTCTCTCTCTCTCTCTCTCTCTCTCTCTTAGGTTGAAGACTGAAATACAACAAAGTGCTCATGATGTTCAAGTCTGTGCCAGGGAAAGTACCCTGAACAATAAATCAGATTCTCAATCATCCCTCAAGGACCCTACCCAAAATCCGTATCTCTGTTCCAAGGACTGAGTTTCTTCAAATTCAGTTGAGCATACTGAGGCTTCTCTCAATGGAACTCAGTCCCTCAGTCAATCAACCAATACTAATGCAATTCAGCCTTCAAACATGACTTAACTACCTTGTGTGCTACTGTTTACAAACTCCACAATAAAACAACCCCCACCCCACCCCCACACACACACACACACACACACACACACACACACACACACACCACCCTACTAATCAAATGTGATGATTCTGACATTTATGAAAGTAATATGTTCTTGAAATGCATATGACATGGGTTTTTTGTTTACATGGTTGAGTGCTTATTCTTTTTAGTAAGTGGTGTGTGTGTGTGTGTGTGTGTGTGTGTGTGTGTGTGTAGCTTTCCATCCAGTTTTCTTCTCATCATCTTTTCTTTTTCAACTTGAATTCTTTTTTTTTCTCCCCCCCCCCCCCCCCCCCCCCCCCCCCCCCCCCATCTTTCTTTCATTTTAAAGCACATTTTGTATGCGTCTACATTTGTTCTCTCTCTCTCTCTCTCTCTCTCTCTCTCTCGTATCCTCTCTCTCTCTCTCTCTCTCTCTCTCTCTCTCTCTCTCTCTCTCTCTTCAAACAGTTCTCCAACTAGAAGATATGTTTCATTGTCAATAAATGTTTACTTATGCAAAACACCATATTGAGTTTAGCTCCACAAACTGTTCAAGACAGATTTGGCATGAATTCTAGGGATCCATCCAAATTCCAGATTCCTGCACCAAGAATAGACCTGTTAAATCAAGCCTTTCTTGGTCTGGTAGTATGCTTTGGAAGACACTTCCATCACATTTCTGGACGTCATATTCATGGGTCAACTCTCCATCCCTCTTTTCCACTCCAGAAAAAGCCACTGCAATGCCAGAACCATTCCTGAGTATTTTAAAACCGTCCAAAGATAAATAAAAATTTCTGTTGGTGACCAGCACTCAAAGATTGCTCTCTCCACTGCTAGTAAGAGAGAGGATGAAAGTGAATTGTGATAAAAAAAAAAAATGACTCTATAATCTAAAAGAGAACACACACTAAATCCACTCCTTAGGGGCACACCTTCCACCCGTGTTCGACGCAGCTACTATCACTAGTGCTGCTGCTGCTACTGGGGGAGTTTCCGTTTTGGAGCTAAAACAGGTGTGTGGCCTGCAGGGGCGTTTGTCGATCTACAAGAGTTATCTACCGTGAATTATCAGCGACATCACACAGAAGCAGGTGGCTGTTTCGCGCAAGTACATCGATCGTCCCCCAGTTTTGGAATTGACTGATTTTCATCATGATCTTTGTCTCCTGTCAGCACGACAGGTAAATATATTGTAAGTGTTTCTGTCCTCGCTGTTGTCTGCGTCACCTGTTACATGGCAATATTACTACTGTGGTATGCTGATCAGGTTCTTGGAGGGTCGTAATAACGGGATTTCCCGATTTCTGCCCCAAACAGTTGCTTTCTGTTTTAAATTGCTTTCATCTTGCGAATGGTTATTTTACTCATTCTGTTTCCGCACATCTGTTTGTCTGTCTGCTGCCTGTCTGTCTGACTGCCCACACATCTCTCTCTCTCTCTCTCTCTCTCTCTCTCTCTCTCTCTCTCTCTCTCTCTCTCTCTCTCTCTCTCTCTCTGTATCTGTCTCTGTCTGTCTGTCTGCGTGTGTGCCTGTCTGTCTGTCAGTCTCTTAAAATTCATTTTGCATACTCCTACGTTTATTGCCTTTTCTTATTTAGCATTGTTTGCCTTATTCAGGGCGAGGACAGCATGTAAAAAAATGTCACACCAGTGCATATCTACTGTCTGTGTAAATAAATAATTTTGTCTTGTCTCTGTCTGTCCGTCTGTCTGTCTTTCTGTCTGCATGTGTGTCCTGCCTGTCTGTCTGTCTGTCTCTGTCTCTGTCTCTCTCTCTGTGTACTTGAACCTAACTTCCTTATGAAACACTGTTTCTTCCTCCTCAGGCTAACCTGATGATACTGTTTTGGTGACAATGCATCTGTTAACTTTTTCTGCATATGTATGTACTAAGTAGTGTGTGCATGCATGATCATAGTGAATGTGCTTTGTTTTTCATTTCTGTACAGAGTGACTGTGAAGAGGTGACAGCTGTGAATTGATCTTTGTAGTCAGCTGGGCTTTAAGCAACAAGAGTTGAACTAATCGTTATCCTACCCATATGTATATGTGCTTACTTGCCTGCCCTACCATATATGTATATACTTACAAATGCAGCAATACCTAATTACTGACCCACCTATTTGTACACCTATATACCTGGACCTGTTTGTCAACCTGCTTTGTGTATACCTGTTAATTTGACCACATCTGAACCACATACACATCCATTTTCTTATCCTCCAACCAACGTCCCTCAATCACACATCAGGTACTTAGTCATCAGCCTATCTATCTCCTCACCTACCTGATGTCTACCTACTAACACAGCACCTTTTAATCTAGTGCACTACACAGCTATCTATCCACGGCCTGTCTACCCATGACCTGTCTGCCTACTAACCCAGCACTTTCCAGTCTGCTACTCTATACAGCTATCTGTCCACGGCCTATCTACCCCTGACCTGTCTACCTGCTAGCCCAGCACTTTCCAGTCTGCTACTCTATACAGCTATCTATCCACGGCCTGTCTACCCATGACCTGTCTACCTGCTAGCCCAGCAGCACTTTCCAGTCTGCTACTCTATACAGCTATCTGTCCACGGCCTGTCTACCCCTGACCTGTCTACCTACTAACCCAGCACTTTCCAGTCTGCTACTCTGTACAGCTATCTATCCACGGCCTGTCTACCCATGACCTGTCTACCTGCTAGCCCAGCACTTTCCAGTCTGCTACTCTATACAGCTATCTATCCATGGCCAATCTACCTATGACCTGACTGCCCACTATCTCTTGTGAAATAGAAACTGTTTGGTTTCTTTCCCCAGGTGGATTACCTCACAGGTACAGAAGTGTGGTGTGGGGCTGTGTGTCTGCACCACGATCAGAAGATTCTGATGACATGAACAACATTGACAACAGCATGCGGTGAGTCTGTAAGGAGAATGATGATGTTGTTCTGATGACATGAACAACATTGACAACAATATGTGGTGATCTGTAAGGAAAATTATGATGTTGTTCTGATGACATGAACAAGAAACAACAACATGGAACAACGTCAGGGTGAGTATGCCATGTAGAATAGTATGTAGTGTCAGTGGCATGAACCAAGAACAACAGCACAGGGTGAGTATATCAAGGAATTAAAAATATTTCTAATGATCTGTTGGTAGTAAATAATATCAAATCTTTGTTGTTCATGTTTGTGTGGGATTATCATGAGTGAGTAAACATCATTAAGTTTCTGCTGTATGTTTTTGTGCAGGATGATGTCTTTCCTCTGTGTGTGTGTGTGTGTGTGTGTGTGTGTGTGTGTGTGTGGTGTGGGGGGAGAGAGAGAGAGAGAGAGACAGAGACAGAGAGACACAGAGAGAGACAGAGAGAGAGTGTGTGAATGTGTGTGTGTATGTGTGTGTGTGTGTGTGTGTGTGTGTGTGTGTGTGTGTGTGTGTGTGTGTGTGTGTGTGTGTGCGCGCGCGCGCACACACACTTTCGCATGCATGTGTGCCTGTGTGTGTAGAATATTTGGTGAGTCCACACTAAACATCATGTCTGCTGTATGTTTATGTAGGATGGTAATTTAGTGATGAAGGGAGTCATTATCATATCTTTGCTGTGTGTGGTTGTTCAGGATAATATTTGGGGAGTCAGACAATAAACATCATGTCTTTGCTGTATATGTTTATTCAGAATGATACGTACGGTGTTATAATAAACATCATGTCTTTGCAGGTGTTTGTGTGGAAACATATTTGGGGAGCTAGTATACATCATCATGTCTTTGCTGGTGTTTGTGTGGAACAATATTTGGGGAGCTAGTATACATCATCATGTCTTTGCTGCATACATGTAGAATGATAGTTTATGAGTCACAGTAAACATCATCATGTTTTATTGTATGCATGTAGAATGATGGTTGGTGAATCACTGTAAACATCATCATGTCTTTGCTGCATACATGTAGAATGATGGTTGGTGAATCACAGTAAACATCATTATGTCTTTATTATGTGGGTGGTCATAGAATGATTTTTTGTGAATCACAGTAAACATCATCATGTCTTTATTATGTGGGTGGTCATAGAATGATTTTTGGTGAATCACAGTAAACATCATCATGTCTTTATTATGTGGGTGGTCATAGAATGATTTTTGGTGAATCACAGTAAAACCATCATGTCTTTATTATGTGGTTGTGTGTAGAATGATGGTTGGTGAATCACAGTAAAACCTTCATATCTTTATTATGTGGGTGTGTATAGAATGATGGTTGGTGAATCACAGTAAAACCATTATGTCGTTGTACAGGATACTACACTGACAGTCACAGAGAGATCTCTTCTCCACCTGTAAAAACACACATTAATCCATGACACAGCACTAAAAAATCATGTAAGTCTGGTCTTTGGGGACTCTGTCTGATTCTGCTGTATCTGGCTTTGTGTATTTGTGAATGTGTGTGTGTGTGTGTGTGTGTGTGTGTGTGTGTGTGTGTGTGTGTGTGTGTGTGTGTGTGTGTGTTTCCAATGTATATGTGTGTGTGAGAGTTTGTGTGCGTGTGTTTAAACGTGGTTTCCAAAAGTGTGTGTGTGTGTGTGTGTGTGTGTGTGTGTGTGTGTGTGTGTGTGTGTGTGTGTGTGTGTGTGTGTGTGTGTGTGTGTGTGTGTGTGTGTGTGTGTGTGTGTGTGTGTGTGTGTGTGTGTGTGTGTTCGTGCGTATGTGTGTGTCTGTGTATGTGTGTTTGCATGCGCATGCTGTGTGTGTGTGTGTGTGTGTGGAATCAAGATTACTATTCCATTTTCACACAGCATTCTGTTTCCATTTGTGTTCTCGTTGCTTAAAAAAAAATCTATCATTGTGAAGTATTGTAATACAGAGTCGGTAACTTTAAAGTCTTGACTCACTCCCAAGTTATACACAGACACATGCATTTACATACCCATACACAAGAACACATGTTGTGCTGCAGTGTGTTCACTGAAACGGATTGCATACAACAAAAGCGCATGGTGTGGTTTGTGGTTCAGAAAGAAATGTATGCAGTACAGAGTGACGATGTGACGTATTGATACATTATGACAAATATTACGGCAGAGACAGACCAACGAATACAGTTGTGTTGATACATTATGACCAATAATTACGGCAGAGACAGACCAACGAATACAGTCATGTTGATACATTATTACAAATAATTACGGCAGAGACAGGCCAGCTAATACAGTCGTGTTGATACATTATGACAAATAATTACGGCAGAGACAGACCAACGAATACAGTCATGTTGATACATTATTACAAATAATTACGGCAGAGACAGGCCAGTTAATACAGTCGTGTTGATATGTTGCTGTATATGATCTTGATATGACAGCTCAGTCAATTCAGTGATGTCTTGAGAAATAACCTTTATTTTCCAGAGGTCATGTATTGTAGTGTTGTAAATATCCTTGGTGTTGGCAGGATAGTAATATAGTGATGTCTTGATATGTCTTGATAAATGATCTTTATATTGACAGTTAAGTCAATACAGTATTATGTGTGTAAATATTGTAATAGATAATCTCTGATAGTGACAGGTCGGCCAATAGAGTTATGTCAGTTTCTGCTCCATGTGTGTGTCACAGTTATCACTATGGCAACCCCCAGTCAAGGGCCAGGAACTGACGTCAGCACAGAGTTGACAGAGGCAGCTGAAGGTGGGCAGTGGACAGAGGTGCTCAGGTTGGTTCACACTGATGACTGCAGCCATGAACAACGTCACTGGACCATGGAGAGGGTTGTAAGAGAAGCACCTGAACGGTTCGTTAATGACAGGCTAGATGCTATCTGTGATAACTGTGCTGATGACAAGCTGGGCAGTGTCTTGTCCCATCTCCTGACAAGATATCTGTGGGAGATGTGTAGGTCATGTGTTACAGCGTGACATCAGTCCCACACTACACAGGTGGGCTGTTGAACAGGCCAGTAGACAGGCTGATGATGATGACTTTGTTCGCCACATACTACCTCACTGTCATGATGAGGACCTGGAATCTGTCATAACCCACCTGGTGTCACGGGGTCTGTGGTGGTCTGTAGGGGGGTATTAGAGAGAGGCGTTAGCTGCACACAACAGAAAATGGGCTGTTGAGCAGGCCAGCAGACAGGCTGGTGATGATGACTTTTTTCACATCATACTACCTCACTGTCATGATGAGGACCTGGAATCTGTCATAACCCACCTGGTATCACGGGGTCAGTGGTGGTCAGTAGGTGGGTATTAGAGAGAGGCGTTAGCTGCACACAACAGAAATGGGCTGTTGAGCAGGCCAGCAGACAGGCTGATGAACATACCTTTGTTTACATGGTACTCCCTTTTCATGATGAGGACCTGGAATCTATAATAACTCACAGGGTGTGGGGGGGTCAGTGGTGGTCAGTGGGTGAAATGTTAGAGAAAGGGTGTTAACTCCACACTGCACAGGTGGGCTGTAGAGGAAGCCCTGAAACGTGCTGATGATGAAGAAGAGTTTGCTGACCACATATTGCCTCACTGTACAGAAAAGGAGCTGGAACATGTGTTAACACACATGGTGTCACAGGGTCTGTGGGGAACCTGTTGACAGTGTTACAGACAGTGACGTCAGTGTTACACAACACATATTGTCACAGCTAATGTCACATGGTCAGTGGGGAGCTGTTGACAGATTTATGCAGCAAGATCTCAGCAGTGCAGTGCACAGGTGGGCTGTTGAACAGGCCAGCAGGCATGTTGATCAGTGGGAGTTCATTCACCACAGATTACCTCACTGTACAGAAGAGGAGCTTGAAGGGATGTTGAAACGCATGGTGTCACATGATTGGTGGGAGCCTGTAGACAGTATTACTGACAGTAACATCAGTGTTACACAACAAGTATTGTTACAGTTAATGTCACAAGGTTGGTGGTATGCTGTACGCAGGGTTTTACAACGAGGTCTCAGTAGTGCAGTCCACAGATGGGCTGTTGAACAGGCCAGCACACGTTCTGATGATGATAGCTTTAAACGCTACATATTACCTCTTTGTCATGGTGAGGACCTGGAGTCTGTCATAACCCACCTGGTGTCACGGTGTCTGTGGAGGTCAGTAGGTGATGTGTTGGAGAGAGGCGTTGGATCCACACAACACACGTGGGCTGTTGAACAGGCCTTGGTGCATGCTGATGACAGGAATTTGCTGACTACATATTACCTCACTGCAGAGAAGAGGAACTTGAACAGGTGTTGACACACATGGAGTCACGGGGTCTGTGGAGGTCAGTAGGCAAAGCATTGGAGAGAGGTGTTCACTCCACACGACACACGTGGGCAGTTAAACAGGCCTTGATGCATTCTGATGAATGGAAATTGGCTGACTACATATTACCTCAATGTAGAGATGAGGAACTTGAACAGGTGTTGACACACATGGTGTCACGGGGTCTGTGGGAAACCTGCGGACAGTGTTACAGACAGTGACGTCAGTGTTACACAACACATATCATCACAGCTAGTATCACATGGCTTGTGGAATGCTGTAGGCAAGTTTTTACAGCGAGACCTGGGTCATGCAGTACACAGGTGGGCTGTTGAACAGGCCAGCAGACATGCTGGTGATGATGACTTTGTTAACTTCATAGTACCTGGCTGTGATGATGAGGACCTGGAAGCTGCAATGGTCTGCCTGGTGTCTCGGGGTCTGTGCAGGTCAGTAGACATGGGGCTAAAGAGAGGCATTAGCTCAACACGACATAGATTTGCTCTTCTGGAGGTCACTAAGCATGCTGATGATTCAAGCTTTCATCGCTATCTTTTACACCACTGCAGTGAAGATGATGTTGTTGCCTTGTTTCCCCATCTTGTGCCAACAACATGTGGAGATGTACACAATGTGTACTGTGGGCGATGGTCCGTGACACCCTGTACACATGGATTACATCAGAACATGACAGCAGAACTCATGACACACTATTCTGGAACTTCATACACAACTGTCATGTCGAGGTGTCATTGGGCGCTGGGTCTGACCAAAGCTGTCACAAATTCTGTACCATGATTGGTGGAAAGAACACTCTCCCTGTGTCACCTGTGATGTTGCTAGGTGTGTTACCTGGCAAAGAAGAGCATTGTACAACTCACTGGCGACATCACTGCTATATGTACTGTGTGATGTAATTTGTAGTGATGACAAAGAATACACAGACAGTACAGAGCACACCAAGCAGCAGTGTGTCTGATGTCTACACTCACATCACTGCGTGTGTTATTGACAATACACATTGCCTACAAGACAGCACACTGAAGACCATCCAGAACAAACAGAAATGGACATCAGTGTTTATAGAACTCGCTGACCTTCACTACAATGACCCACTGTTCCTGCTTCACTTTCTGCAAGGTTTAAACCTCTATCACATCAGCAGACGACGAGAGAGAACGATGACGCCATTTTACTGGTGATGTTGGCGGTCTTCCCTCTGTTCCCTCAACTACAGAGTGTGGCGCTCAGAATGATGCTACGTGAAAAGAGATGGGACGTCATCAGCCAGGCCTGTCTGTCTCATGTGTGGGAACATGATCGGCGGCGGCTGTTCAAGGCAGCTGTGATGCAGAGACAGTGGGATGTTGTGCGGCAGTGGTGTGACCACACAGTGCACGATGATCAGCGTCACTGGGCATTGACAGAGGCTTTCAAAGAGAAGCAGTGGGAGGTCTTCTTACTGCTGGCTGACCATGGGTTGACACCGCAGAGAACACATGTGTGTACACTACAGGCTGGCCAAACACGGCGACTGGGACACTGTGCTACACATGGTGGAGAGGGGTGGGGACATCACTGAAGTCAGTGACATGTTGGAGAACTGGGTGATAGGAAATCTGAGAAAAAAGCCTGAAGGAGATGTGACGATGTATGAGGAGCGATGCCTGAAGTTGATCAGACTGAGACTACGTTTTGCACAGAAGGCTGCCCTTAGTCCCAGGAAGGCTCTGGAGCGTTGTCTGTGGGGCAGTGTGCTGTTTAACATTCTGCATGAACCCACACAGCACTACTTCTCTCATGTCCTGCACAAAGTGATAGAAGAACAAAAATGGCACATCTTGATGCACCTGGTGAGACTGGGAATGACTTCAGCTGATCGAGACAGACTGTGTCCTGACATGGTCAGACAGCAGCAGTGGGTGTGTGTGTGCAATGCTGCTAGAGTGTGGTGTGGATGACCAGCTGTGTCTGGAGGCTCTACCAGAACTGATGGAGAGGAAACAGTGGACACTGGTGGCCAGGGTGATGGAACGTGATGTGGACGACGCTGTGAGACGTCAGGTGATGCATTGGGCCTTCCAGTGGAGAGCAGGAGCATTGTTCTGGCATTGTCTCACCACCATGAAGGACCAGGAACACCTGTCCAAGGAGACAGAGGAAACTGTTCCATCAGGCAATCCGTCGTGACATCTGGCAGGCGGTCAAACCCTTGGTGAAGGAGAAGGATGGCCCTGACATCCAACGTCGTGACTTGGCTTTTCTGGAAGCCATTGAGCAGCACCTGTGGGATGTGGTGGACTACTGTCAACGTCTTGGTGCTGACATCAACATGGAGGACGAGAACGGAGAAACCCCTCTCCACAGGGAGGCCAGGAAGAGAGAGTGGAAGGCGGTGGAGGAGATTGTGTTACGTGATGGTCAGCCCAACCTGCTGGACAAGGACGGTGTCAGTGTTCTCAACAGGCTGATACACCATGGACAATGGGATATGTGAAGATTGTGATAATGTATGGGGGTGACATCCATTTGTCAGCCAGGTACAGCGAAAACTGGTCATGGTGGGATACACACACTCCTTTGCAGGCACTGATCACTGCACGTCAGGCAGACGTCATCCACTCCACCATCAGGTGTGGTGTGGTGACCAGGACAAGGGAGTGAATGAAGAAGGGGAGAGAGTT
>JADBJO010015336.1:25000-44093 GCA_016801955.1 Conus betulinus
GAGAAATGTGTAGCCACACTGATACAAACAGACCGCTAAATGTTGACCACCAAATCCTCACACTCCATGTTTGAGAAATGTGGAACCAGACTGATACAGACAGACCGCTAAGTGTTGATCACCAATGATCAATCATAAAAACAAGCCTCTTTGCTGCAAACGGATACAGTGCCCCACAGAATCCTGGCATTGCATGTTAGAGAAATGGAAAACAGCACTTTCACAACTGAGACTCTGAGGACACAACCACTGATGATGAACAGCTAAAGTAATGTTTAGTGTCCACTATACAAAGCAAGTTCTGTCTGTCAGTTTGTTTGTTTTCCTGTGCACTTGCTCCATGTACAAATCCTCTCTGATCATCTGTTTTTGTTCTCCAAATTTAGCACAGTGACTTACTGGGTACCGAGCAGATCAAGAGCGATTGTTTCTCTGCTACACAGTTGCACTTTGGATGTAATAGTATTGTTATTGTGAAGCAATGTGGGGATTTGAAGCTGGTCTAATGGAAGTCATCGTGATCAGACCCATTGTCCAAAAATTGACATGGGGAGGTGAGGCAGGAGGGGTTTGTGAAAGGGCAGAACCTATTGTTGGAGGTGGGGGGGAGGGGGGTAGAGGGAGATAAAGTGGTGAAATGAAAGAGTGAAAGATGAAGGGGAGGTAAGAGAGGAGGAGGAGGGCTGGGGAGGACAGAAACAACTGCTGTTGGGGGGGAGGGGGTGGCAGGTAGAACAGCCAGTGAGGTGTCAAAATAGATACAGTTCTCCCACAGAACCCTGTGACACTCCATGCTGGAGAAAAACAAACCAACAAAAGTGATGTTCAACAAACCACAGTGCGTGTCAGACAGCTGGTGATCACTGTGTGTTCGGCGATCAAGTCTAGGAGCAGCATCCACATCAACCCAAACAAGTTGACCTGGTCTCAACGTCAGTGAAGACAAACAAACAAACAAACAAAAAACATAAACAAAACATGCATAGATACATTCACCAGATGGATAGTGAGATTTGGTTTCTGTCAGCAAACTTAGAAGACAGAGTCAGTGCTATGTAAACAGACTGATGAACTACACTGAGCTGAACTGTCAGCAGACAAAGAAGACAAAGTCAGTGCTGTGTAAACAGACTGATGAACTACACTGAGCTGAACTGTCAGCAGACAAAGAAGACAAAGTCAGTGCTGTGTAAACAGACTGATGAACTACACTGAGCTGAACTGTCAGCTGACAAAGAAGACAAAGTCAGTGCTGTGTAAACAGACTGATGAACTACACTGAACTGAACTGTCAGCAGACAAAGAAGACAAAGTCAGTGCTATGTAAACAGACTGATGAACTACACTGAGCTGAACTGTCAGCAGACAAAGAAGACAAAGTCAGTGCTATGTAAACAGACTGATGAACTACACTGAACTGAACTGTCAGCAGACAAAGAAGACAAAGTCAGTGCTGTGTAAACAGACTGATGAACTGCACTGAGCTGAACTGTCAGCAGACAAAGAAAGACAAAGTCAGTGCTGTGTAAACAGACTGGTGAACTACACTGAGCTGAACTGTCAGCAGACAAAGAAGACAAAGTCAGCGCTGTGTAAACAGACTGGTGAACTACACTGAGCTGAACTGTCAGCAGACAAAGAAGACAAAGTCAGCGCTGTGTAAACAGACTGATGAACTACACTGAGCTGAACTGTCAGCAGACATCACACATGAAGGACAGACACTAAAATCCGTATGTCCCAGCTCTCTCATTGACCAAATTTGTCTTCTTCTCCTGCTCATTTTGATTGAATGTCTGCCAAATCTTGCATTGTTGAAGATGCACATATTTCTGTTTGATTTTGGTTTATGAAATGATTGACTGTTTTTGATACAGTGCCATATTTCTGTGTGATTTTGCTTGATGAAATGACTGACGTTTTGATACAATGCTGTATTTCTGTTTAATTTTGCTGTATGAAATGATTGTTTTTAATACAACGCTGTATTTCTGTTTGATTTTGCTGTATGAAATGATTGACTGTTTTTGATACAACGCTGTATTTCTGTTTGATTTTGCTGTATGAAATGATTGAGTTTTTGATACAATGCTGTATTTCCTGTTTGGTTTTGCTGTATGAAATGATTTGAGTTTTTGATACAATGCTGTATTTCTGTTTGATTTTGCTTTATGAAATGATTGACTGATTTTAATGCAATGCTGTATTTCTGTTTGATTTTGCTGTGTGAAATGATCGACTGTTTTTAAAACACTGCTCTATATCTGTTTGATTTTGCTGTATGAAATGATTGACTTTTTGATACAATGGATACATTAGTGAAAGACTCCTCCATTGAAAATATTGATACTGTAATCACTATCACATGACATGTAATTGTTATGTCAGTTAAGGACTGTCATTTTAAAGTTGTTTACATAGTGGGTACATAACTGATGACATGTGATGTTTAGTGTTACAGCAGTGAGGAACTGTCATGTTAGAACTGTTGACATAGTAGTGCATAACTGATGGCATGATGTTTTAGTGTTACAGCAGTGAGGAACTTTCATCTTTAAGCTGTCGTGTCTGTCTAGGAGAATGTTACATTATTGTGAAAACAGCAAAGCACTCTCGTAATAAAACTATTGGTGTGTTACAATAACTATCTAATGACAAGTTGTAATGTTACTGCAGCAATAAATTACTGTCTTAGACAATCCGTTTGTGCTAAAGTGAATATCTGATGTAATGCTGCATTATTATTCCCAGAGGAAATGCCTGTAAAGGTCAAAGCATTGTGCAGTGCAGTCACCATGATCAGCTGGGTTAGAAGTAACATAATTTGATGTGTTCACTAGACAGAATTCTGTTATAATCTTTTAGCTGATGGAAACTGTCATAGACATTGTTCACCGTCATTCTAGAATTGTATTGTAATGTTGATAGAATGGAAACTGTCATAGACATTGTTCACCATCATTATAGAATTGTATTGTATTTGTTTATAGAATGGAAACTGTCATAGACATTGTTCACCATCATTATAGAATTGTATTATAATGTCTATCTGATGGAGATTTACAGTGTCAACAGTGTGGATCTGTGTGGTTATATCGTCAGTGAAATACTGTGGTTGTGAATTTACAGTGTCAACAGTGTAGTTTTGTTAGTTACATCATCAGGGAAATACTGTGGGTTGTGAATTTACAGTGTCAACAGTGTAGTTCTGTTAGTTATATCATCAGGAAAATACTGTGGTTGCTGATTTACAGTGTCAACAGTATAGTTTTGTTAGTTATATCATCAGGGAAATACTGTGGCTGTGAATTTACAGTGTCAACAGTGTAGTTCTGTTAGTTTATATCATCAGTGAAATGCTGTTGATGCTAATTTAATGTGGCAACAGTGTAGTTCTGTTAGTTATATCATCAGTGAAATACTGTGGTTGCTAATTCAAAGTGGCAACAGTGTAGTTCTGTTAGTTATATCATCAGTGAAATACTGTGCTTGCTAATTTACAGCTGTCAACAATGCAGTGTTGTGGGATTTGTAATACAGTTGTCAACATAATTACCTTTCTTTTTCATGATTTTTGTCTGTTTTATGATCGTATATCCTGACCATTTACAATGAGTATGTGACCAGAACAAATACGATGATTGTCTATCCTGAACAAGCATAATGAATGCGTTTCCTCAGCAAAGACAATGAGTGTATGTCCTGAACAAGTGTAATGATTGCGTTTCCTGAGCAAATACAATGAGTGTATGTTCTGAACAAGGACTATTATTGTATGTCCCAAACAAATATAATGACTGTATTTCCTGAACAAGTATATGTCCTGAACACGTACATGGGCTATATATTCTAAGAAATACAACCATTGAATATAAAAACCTGTGCTAGTTATGGAAGATATACTCTGGCAGGGTGATGCAGGGAAAAGCAGCTGGATCTTCTCTTATTTCCATATTCGCCCCCAGGTTCTGAAAGTTCAGAACAAAGCACCCAAAGAAAATGTTCTGCAGGTGTCAGTCTGTCTGATGTAACATCAGTTGGAACTAAGGGTTCGTGACTAGGTCCTTGCTGGAGTTGTTTACACAGCACATTCTCATTTCTTAAGAACAGGACCTTGCTTACGAGGGCAGAAAAAGTCTGTCAGCCTGACAACATGTATGCTCCTTTTGTTCACCGTAACGCACGGCAGGTGTGTGGTGACTTCACAAGCGGTGCTTGTCGTCATCATTTCATTAAAGGAAGGATCAATGTATCTGCATTCTCAATCATGAGTGCAGTTTATGACACAAAACTGTGTTAAAATGTGTATAACTGGTTTGTGCTTTTAATGTGATTGGTTAGATAGCCCAGGCTGTGAAATGATGTCCTTTGTCGTTAAAACACAGGTTGGTATTACAATTAGAGATTTTCATATAATGTCCGTTGTTATTTCAACAGTGATCAGTCAAATGCTCTGACCAGATTTCATTTAGTATTTGGTCATTCTTGGTCAGTCATTGCCTTTTACTGTTTCTGATCACATGTCATTAAATTGTATAAGCTTTTTTCTTTAATTTCTTATTTGAACGGTGTAAAATATTTGGGGTGTAACATGATGTCATTTAGTGTTTAAACAGAGTGGCGTAATGGTTAAAGGTTGTAATGATGTCATTTGGTGATTTTGCAATGATTAGTTTCATCGTTTAAGGCTTTCATGTTATGTCCCTTGCTGTTTAAAGAGTTTCAGTTTCAGTTTCATCAAGGCGGTGTCACACATGCAGTCCAGTCCCTATACGCTACACCACATCAGCTAAGTTTGGAGACCACATATTGTTCAAACACATTGGTTTAATGAATAAAGGCTGTAATGTGACATCCTTTGTTGTTGAAGCAGTGATGGTACCATTCTGACATTTTGATGCTGACGACTCTGCACATTGGACAGCTCGTGTCGATACTCACACAGCACTGTTCCATTCTGACTTGCCAGTAACATGTTGTACATAACAATGGCACTGAAAGTGAATGATTAGCGTCAGCATGCAACTTTTCAGTCACCTGTACCCAGGTAGACAGCCTGTTGTGTTAGTGTGTTGGGAACGGTAAAGTGCTGACAGCTTGGTCTCTGAATAAGGATAGCATGTACCATAATAAGGAAAAGAACGAGGAGGAGGAGGAGGAGAAGAGGAAGAATGATAATAGCAACAATATCCACACTGGCACTGCAGTGTTCAATTTTGAGGACATCTGCCCAGAAATGTCCACCTATGGTCGGCCCGGCTTCATAGAACCTAAATTGAATTGAATTGTGACATCCTGATAGCGACACCCATCACACTGGTTGTCTCCTACTGACAGCATGGTGACACTGTGTACATTGGATTGTTTTATTTCTGAAATCTTCTTAGTGACACTGTTCACACTGCACTGTTCCCTTCTGACAACTTGTTTGTTACACTGTGTACATTGGATTGTTTATTTCTGAAATCTTCTTAGTGACACTGTTCACACTGCACACTTTTCCTTTCTGACAACTTGTTTGTTACATTCTGACTACTGTGTACATTGGATGTGTTCCATTCTGACAACTTGTTACTGGCAGTGTTCACACTGGATTGTTCCATTCTGACTACTTGTTACTGGCAGTGTTCACACTGGATTGTTCCATTCTGACAACTTGTTACTGACAGTGTTCACACTGGATTGTTCCATTCTGACAACTTGTTACTGGCAGTGTTCACACTGGATTGTTCCATTCTGACAACTTGTTACTGACAGTGTTTACACTGGATTGTTCCATTCTGACAACTTGTTACTGGCAGTGTTCACACTGGATTGTTCCATTCTGACAACTTGTTAGTGACACTTCACACTGGATTGTTCCATACTGACAACTTGTTCACACTGGCTTGTTCCATTCTGACAACTTGTTCACACTGGCTTGTTCCATTCTGACAACTTGTTCACACTGGGATGTTCCATTCTGACAACTTGTTCACACTGGGATGTTCCATTCTGACAACTTGTTCACACTGGGATGTTCCATTCTGACAACTTGTTCACTCTGGGATGTTCCATTCTGACAACTTGTTCACTCTGGGATGTTCCATTCTGACAACTTGTTCACACTGGGATGTTCCATTCTGACAACTTGTTCACACTGGGATGTTCCATTCTGAAATCTTGTTCACTCTGGGATGTTCCATTCTGACAACTTGTTCACACTGGGATGTTCCATTCTGACAACTTGTTCACACTGGGATGTTCCATTCTGACAACTTGTTCACACTGGGATGTTCCATTCTGACAACTTGTTCACACTGGGATGTTCCATTCTGACAACTTGTTCACACTGTTCCATTCTGACAACTTGTTCACACTGGGATGTTCCATTCTGACAACTTGTTCACACTGGGATGTTCCATTCTGACAACTTGTTTAGTCTGGGATGTTCCATTCTGACAACTTGTTCACACTGGGATGTTCCATTCTGACAACTTGTTCACACTGGGATGTTCCTGTGGGTAACTTTGCTTTTGACTCTATTGGCGGTGGTATGCACTCTTGTACCTATTTGTTAGTTGTTTCTTTCTTGATTGGTTAACCATAAGATTTAATTGATAGGTTTTCATATTTTCTCTCTCTAGAGAAGCTCAGTGACACAGATGAATATATCTGATCGAATGTTGCAAAGCCTGAAAAGCACGTGGGTAACATTTGTTTTTTGCGTCTGTATTTTGTACAAAGATTATAGTTTTGCTACACGTTTATTTTGCTTGAGTAGCTCTGATAGAGATCTTTTGTATTCGTGTGTGTGTGTGTGTGTGTGTGTGTGTGTGTGTGTGTGTGTGTGTGTGTGTGTGTGTGATCATGGGGGTGGGGTCCTAATGCATATGTATATGTCTATTCATAAGTCATTCTTGAAACGATCATAGATGATCTGTGTACACACTTGTGGTGTTGATTTGCATTGTTAAATCATGATGTCAGTCCTTCAAAAGTAAGACACATCTGCTGCTATTATATGTTGGACATTTTTACTCATGTAACTCTCTCTTGCTTGTGTGTGTGTGTGTGTGTGTGTGTGTGTGTGTGTGTGTGTGTGTGTGTGTGTGTGTGTGTGTGTGTGTGTGTGCTACTATCATGTTATAATCATGTTGGATACCTCTATTCAGATTTTTTTCCTGTTGTTTTTGTTTGTCACTGAGCTAAGCTGATAATAAATGACATTTTATTAACTGATTTCAACAACCACTCTGTGTGTGTGTGTGCGTGTGTGTGTGTGTGTGTGTGTGTGTGTGTGTGTGTGTGTGTGTGTGTGTGTGTGTGTGTGTGTGTGTGTGTGTGTGTGTGTGTGTGTGTGTGTGTGTGTGTGTGTGTGTGTGTGTGTGTGTGTGTGTGTGTGTGTGTGTGTGTGTGTGTGTGTGTGTGTGTGTGTGTGTGTGTGTGTGTGTGTGTGTGTGTGTGTGCACGTGTCTCTCATGGATGTATACACGTGCGCACGTTGTGCTTTATATATATGCAATTATGCCAAGAAAGGGATGGTTAGACAAGTACTGGGCTGGAGTGATCTCTCTCTCTCTCTCTCTCTCTCTCTCTCTCTCTCTCTCTCTCTCTCTCTCTCTCTCTCACACACACACACACACACACACACACACACACACACACACACAGTCAACACTATCATGGACTATCTCCTTCAGTTCACTGTTCACACACGTCAACACTATCACTGACAATCTCCTTCAGTGCACTGTTCACACACATGTCAACACTATCACCATCTCCTTCCCTGTTCACGCACATGTCAAACCTATCATGGACTATCTCCTTATCAGTTCACTGTTCACACATATGTCAACATTACCACTATCTCCTTCAGTTCACTGTTCACACACATGTCACACACTCATTGACTATCTCTTCCTTCAGTCCATCGTTTACGCACATGTCAACACTATCATTGACTACCTTCTTCAGTCCATTGTTTACAAACATGTCAACACTATTACTGACTACCTTCTTCAGTCTATTGTTCACGAACATGTCAACACTATCATTGACTATCTCTTCCTTCAGTCCATTGTCTACACACATGTCAACACTATCATTGACTAACTTCTTCAGTCCATTGTTTACAAACATGTCAACACTATTACTGACTACCTTCTTCAGTCCACTGTTCACACACATGTCAACACTATCATTGACTACCTTCTTCAGTCGATTGTTCACACACATGTCAACACTATCACCGACTATCTCCTTCAGTTTACTGTTCACACACATGTCAACACTATCACTGATTATCTCTTCAGTCCACTGTTCACACACATGTCAACACTACCGCTGACTATCTCCTTCAGTGCACTGTTCACACACATGTCAACACTATCACTATCTCATTCAGTCCATTGTTCACACACATACATGTCATCACTATCATGGATTATCTCCTTCACTGTTCACACACATGTCAACACTATCAATGACACCTTCTTTAGTCCATTGTTCACACAGATGTCAACACTATCATTGACTATCTCTTCCTTCAGTCCATTGTTCACCCACATGTCAACACTATCATTGACCATCTCTTTCTTCAGTCCATTGTTCACCCACATGTCAACACTATCATTGACTATCTCTTCCTTCAGTCCATTGTTCACCCACATGTCAACACTATCCTTGACTATCTCTTCCTTCAGTCCATTGTTCACACACATGTCAACACTATCATTGACCATCTCTTCCTTCAGTCCATTGTTCACCCACATGTCAACACTATCATTGACTATCTCTTCCTTCAGTCCATTGTTCACACCCACATGTCAACACTATCATTGACCATCTCTTCCTTCAGTCCATTGTTCACCCACATGTCAACACTATCATTGACTATCTCTTCCTTCAGTCCATTGTTCACACACACTCCAATATCATCATTTACTTCTCATTATTATTTTTTTTTTCTGATCTAAGAGATATTAATTAACCTGTCAACCTGTATGATAAACAGCTGCTTTGCCTTCCCATTACAGTTTACATAGATGAGGTGTGTGGCATTCCTGACACCTTAAAATATCCACGAAAACGTCTGGTAGTGGGGAACACTTGGAAATATATTAACGTCAAGTGGCGTTTTTAGTATTACCTGAAAATCTCTACAATAGTATCAAGTGGATGGGAACGTCTTGGATTATAGAAGATGCCTTAAAAAAAAAAAAAACCTCCATGACAACGTCAAAAAAATTAAAAAAAGCACCTGAAACCGTCTACAATAACGTTAAGTGGAGGGGAACTCCCGAAAATTCTACGAAAATGTCAAGTGGACAGGAACACCTGAAAATATGATAATGTCAATTGTAGAGGAACCTCTGAAATTCTCTTTGAAGCATCAAGTGGAGTAGAAAAGCTGAAACTCTCTACAGCCAAAAATTCCTACAGTAATACCAAAATGTGGGAACCACTTGTCTCTACAACAACGTCCAGTGTGGAAAAAAACAGAAGATCTCTACAGTAACATCTCATGGGATGGGAACACACGAACCTGTCTAAATAACATACCACAGAGGGGAACACATGAACATCTCTTTAGTAACATGTCGTGGAGGGGAAACACATGAACATCTCAACAGTAATATCACGTGGAGGGGAACATATGAACATCTCTACAGTAACATCAAGTAAAGGGAAACACATGAACATCTCTACAGTAATATGTCGTGGAGGGGAACACATGAACATCTCTAGAGTAACATCAAGTGGAGGGGAGCACATGAACATCTCTAGAGTAACATCAAGTGGAGGAGAACATATGAACATCTCCACAGTAACATCAAGTGGAGGAGAACATATGAACATCTCTTCAGTAACATCAAGTGAGAGGGGACACATGAACATCTCCACAATAACATCTCGTGAAGGGGAACACATGAACATCTCCACAATAACATCTCGTGAAGGGGAACACATGAACATCTCCACAATAACATCTCGTGGAGGGGAACACATGAACATCTCCACAATAACATCTCGTGGAGGGGAACATATGAACATCTCTTCAGTAACATCAAGTGGAGGGGAACACATGAACATCTCCGCAATAACATCTCGTTATGGGGAACACATGAACATCTCTACAGTAACATCAAGTGGGGTGGAACATATGAACATCTGTACACTGTACAGTAACATCAGTAGAGGAAACACACTTGAACATCGCTACAGTTACATCTCGTGGAGGGGAATATATGAACATCCCCACAGTAACATCAAGTGGATGGGAACACATTAACATTTCCAAAGTAACGTCTCGTGGGAGGGGAACACATGAACGTTTCCACAGTGAACATCAACAGGAAAGGCAAAACCTGAAAATGTCTGCAATGGAATCAAGTGGAGGGGAACAATATGAATTAAACTCTTTGTCTTTGGATAAGGAAGTTCTACGGCCAACAGACCCTCTCAAACTGACGCTTCTTTGAGAACGTCTCATCTTGAACTCGCCAACAGGCACCTTCCCTTGCACACTGAATGCAACATTGGTTCCAAGGCAGGGATGTTCACCTCACAAGAAGAAATGCAAGGGTGGCCTCTGACACTGTGTCACTGTGGTGATGGCTTTTGATCCTCCTTCATAGTACAGATGCCAGATCTCTTTCTCATCTTAGGCTTCGTTCTGCGAGATCATCTTACTTTTAAAACTGGTGTGCCAAGCTTTTCATATTTTCACATTGCTCCAGTGGTTATATGGTTGTAACAATTGTTTGTTTGTTTTTGTTGTTGTTTGTTTTTTAGCATCAAATTTCATGCTCCCTATTATGCTGTTTGCAAAACATGATGGTTTTTTGCTGGTTTTTTTGTATTTTTTTTTTTAATTTTGGGAGAGGGGGGGGGGGGGGGGGGGGGGGGGGGGGGGGGGGGGGGGGGGGGGGGAGGGCGCCGAGGTATAAGTCCTAAATATTAATAAGTCATACTTTGAATATATCAGTGATACAGCTGACAGAAAACGCGTTACTCAGAGCCCATTCGCTTCCACTGTATGTATGTAGATTTTTTTTTCTTTTTTCTAAGTTTAATTCATGTGTCCGACATGAGCGTTAAAACTGCAACCATTAAGAGATATCTGAGTAAAGCATGTTGTCAGATTGTTGCTTTACTTTTTTCTCTCCTTGACATTTTTCGTTGAATCGGGGTTGACTGACTGACTATTTTATTACCACTGGCACAGAACGGAGTTTGAATTCTCGTTGAATCGATAGAAGATGCAGATTGCTGACGCTGTTCCAGTGAACAATGCTGTCTGTTGCTGAACCACTGACCCTGCTTGTTGACCCTTGTGTGGTCAGTCAGTCCACAGTGTCCACCAGTCAGCACATCACATGCTCCATTTCTTCAACATTTTGTGCTCTCTCTCTCTCTTTATATATATTTTCATGCCACATTGAAAATGTTTACACTTTGTGCTCTGCTACTTTTTCCCATCTCTCTCTCTCTCTCTCTCTCTCTCTCTCTCTCTCTCTCTCTCTCTCTCTCTCTCTCGTTCAAATTTTGTGTGTACTTTGTATTGTTCATTTTATTTTCTGTTTATACATAAATCTTACATAAATGTTAGCGAACTGCCCAGAGAAACGTGGATAAACGAGTCACAAGACAAAACACTACGCGTTTCGACCTGTAAGTGAATTTTCGTTGTTCTATTTGTTTGTATCGTGCCTGAAGAAGACCTCAGAGGTCGAAATGCGTAGTGTTTTGTCTTGTGACTCGTTTGTCCATGTTTCTCTGGGCGGTTCGCTAACATTTATTTAAGATTTGTTTGGATTTCCGCCTGCAGTCGTCTCACTTTGCAACTAGATCTGTTTATACATGTTGACTGTTGTTCATGATAGTACCTTCCTATTTGCTCCCCCCCCCCCCCCTCTCTCTCTCTCTCTCTCTCTCTCTCTCTCTCTCTCTCTCTCTCTCTCTCTCTCTCTCTCTCTCTCTCCTTTGCTTACCCCTCATTTTTTCTTCGGTTTTCTCTTTTCTTTACATTTGTTATTCCATAATGATTGCATGACCGATTTTTTTTTTTTTTCATTTCATTTTCATTTATCCTGTAATCTTTTCTGTGTGTACACTTCATTGCATATCGTAGTTCCTTCTCAAAGCGAAAACTGGATGTAAAGAAAAAGCGCGTCAGTGCTTATCTCTTATCCTCATAAATGAATGATTTTATTTTATCTTAAGATTTTCGAGCCTTTTTTAAGTCTTAATACAGTGTGCTATCGTGATTATGATGTATTGTATGAGAAAAAGCAAGTGGATACTGTTAAATAGCCTCTGAAGAGTTGACTGGTTTCAGACAATCAGTCAGTAGAAAAAAATGGTGTTATTTTCTTTTGAAGCATTGCTCCCGTCCATCTTGTCACAATGATACTGACAACATACTGACCTTGTTACTCCATGAGAAAACCGGATTCATAAGTTTCTTCTTCTTCTTCTTCTTCTTCTTCTTCTTCTCCTCTCTCTCTCTCTCATGAAATTTCTTAGCTGTTTATTGGGGTTTTTTTGTTGTTGTTGTTGTTTTTGTAAAACAAACAAAACGTCGGATGACAATAAAGTCTTCAACAAATGAAATTACATAGAGTTTCACTGAAATTTTTGTGTAAGACTATTTTGCGGTTTTTGGCTCTGTGACCGAAAATCATGTAGGCCTAATCGTACTTATAAAGCTACTACAAATACTACTGCTGCTGCTGCTGTTGCTGCTGCCGCTAATAGTACGACGACGACGACGACGACGACAGCTGCTTCTGGCGTAGCAGTTGCTGTTGCTGGTGTCACATGGGCTTTTTTTTTTTTTTTTTTTTTAAAGCAGATTTTTAAAACAGGTGTGTGTCCTGCTCACGGTTTCCTGGCTTGTATGAGTTATCTACCTTGGTTCGATCAGCGACACCACATGGCGTAGGCTTCCTCTCCTACACAGTTCTAGGCAGTAAGCGTCACAGATCACTGAACTGATCGAATTCCATTATCAGCTTTGGGTCTTCCATTGGCACGACAGGTAAATATTGATATTTTTGCTTTTATCAGGCAACAGTGTATTGGTTTCTCCCGTTTTCCGGCAATGTCAGTACTGATGTGCTTTTAATTATGTCCCTGGCTGCAAGAATAATAACGGGATTTTCCGATTATCACGTTCCTGGCGATAACAACAAAAACGAAATTTGCCGATCATCATGCTCCAGGCTGAAATAATAAAAACGGAAATTTTTCGATCATCATGTCCATGGCTGTCACAATAAAAAAGGGAATCTCTCTCTCTCTTCTCTCCTCTCTCTCCTCTCTCTCTCTCTCTCTCTCTCTCTCTCTCTCTCTCCTGTGTGTGTGTGTGTGTGTGTGTGTGTGTGTGTGTGTGTGTGTGAACTGTACTGATTCATGATGAAATTTTATATAACAACCCATACCGTCACTCCACCTCAGCAGTTCATGTTTCTGTAACACATCCCTGGCGAAATTTATGTCCATGCTTTAACCTAAAGGAAAAGGTCTGGGTGTTTGTGGATTAATGTGCTAGATTCATGAGTAATTAAGCAATGAAGTTTACACTATATATGTAATGTTTGATCTGCCTACCAGGTTTGCTAGATAAGCATGTTAGACTCATTCTTGCATACACACAAACCCAAGATTGATAGGCCTGTGCTAGGGTAGTGTCAGTTCATTTTGACATCTTTTGTATTGTTCTGCTGTATTTCTGGTAATTTCAGTGAGTTCAACATTTTTCATAAATTTTTTTGTCTTTTTTTTTTTTTTTGTTTTGTTTTGCTTTGTTTGGTTTTTCTTTTCTATTTGAATTTTTGTGATTTTGTGAATGAATGGACTGTTCTTCTGTTTGTTATGTGTTGATATATGTTGTTGTCTTGCTTGCATATGAATCACTAGCCAAAGTACAGTTAACTCTCTCTCTCTTTCTCTCTCTCTCTCTCTCTCTGCATCTGCATCTGTTCTGTGTATGTCTAGGTGTGACTGTATGTGCATGTATGCACGTGTGCATACCTATATGCATGCATACGTGCATATGTGTGTGCGTGTATTTAAGTGTATATGAATGTGTGTGAGCATGTATGTGTGTGTATGTGATTGTGCTGTGCGCGCATGTATGTGTGTTGTGTGTGTGTGTTGTGTGGTGTGTGTGTGTGTGTGTGTGTGTGTGTGTGTGGTGTGTGTGTGTGTGTGTGTGTGTGTGTGTGTGTGTGTGTGTGTGTGTGTGTGTGTGTGTGTGTGTACATGCATGCTAGCACATGCATGTGCACATGAACATCTTTTCATGACAGTGCACTGGGAGCACAGTGCATGCACCCATCTTTTCTCCTACTACTGACCTGCATACTTCCCCCAGGTGGATTACATCAGACCTACAAAAGTAAGGGTGAGACTGAGTATACACACAACAACAAGAAGGTTCTGGTGACGTAAACAAGGAACAACACACAACATGAGGTGAGTATATGTGCGAAATAACAATGTTGTTCTGATGACATGAATGGTGAATAATGAGAAGGGGTACATATGTAAGGAGAATGATAATGTTCCGGTGACATGAATGGTGAATAATAACCTTATTGGGTAAATATGTAAGGAGACTAATAATGCTGTTTTGATGATATGAGTGGTGAATAACAACCTTATTGGGTAAATATGTAAGGAGAATAATAATGTTGTTCTGGTGACATGAATGGTGAATAATAACCTTATTGGGTAAATATGTAAGGAGACTAATAATGCTGTTTTGATGACATGAATGGTGAATGAGAATAATATGGTGTTCTGGTGACGTGTAACAAGGAAGAACAAAAGCAGCACAGGGAAAGTAAATGAGAAACAATAACAATGTTGTTCAAATGACATTGATCGTGAACATAACATTGTGCGTGAAATATGTATGGAGAATAACAATCTTTTTTTATGCCATGAACAAGGAACAGCAACATGGGATGAGTGTATAAGGAGAATAACAGTATTGTTCAAATTGCATGAATGGCGAACAACAACATCATGGAATGAGTATATAAGGAGAATAACAGTATTGTTCAAATTGCATGAATGGTGAACAACACAACATTATGGGATGAGTATATAAGGAGAATAACAGTATTGTTCAGATGATATGAATAGTGAAAACCACATTATGGGATGAGTATATAAGGAGAGTAACAATGTTGTTCAAATGACATGAATGATGAACAACATCATGGGATGAGTATATAAGGAGAGTACAATGTTGTTTCAAATGACATGAATAATGAACAACATCATGGGATGAGTATATAAGGAGAGTAACAATGTTGTTCAAATGACATGAATGATGACACACATCATGGGATGAGTATATAAGGAGAGTAACAATGTTGTTCAAATGACATGAATGATGAACAACATCATGGGATGAGTATATAAGGAGAGTAACAATGTTGTTCAAATGACATGAATAATGAACAACATCATGGGATGAGTATATAAGGAGAGTAACATGTTGTTTCAAATGACATGAATAATGAACAACATCATGGGATGAGTATATAAGGAGAGTAACAATGTTGTTCAAATGACATGAATGATGAACAACATCATGGGATGAGTATATAAGGAGAATAACAATGTTGTTCAAATGACATGAATGATGAACAACATCATGGGATGAGTATATAAGGAGAATAACAATGTTGTTCAAATGGCATCAATAGAGAACAAAACCATGATGGGGTGTAATGTGTAAGGAGAATAACGGTGTTGGTATGATGACCTGATCAAGAAACAACAACGACAACAAAAAACAACAACACACACACACATGCCCATGTGCATGCACTCACACACCCACACCGTGCACGCGTGCATGCACACACACACACACACCACACACACACACACACACACACACACACACACACACACACACACACACACATGTGCGCACACACACACACACTCACACACTGCTACATATACAGGTTTTATAGATTTATGACCCAAACACATTATTGCTGCTTCATTCCAGAAGTAAGCATCAACATGTTGCTGAGCAACTCAAAGAAAAGGAGCCTGGGGATTTGAAGCCTGAACAACACTAACCCCACAGACGGTACATGTAAGTATGTAAGTTGTATAACAATGACAGTAGTACTACCACTGATCAACAAAGAGTGCCAGTGTAAGCTGAATAACAGTGTTGGTATTTTTTTACCGCTGATCAGTACAGAGTGTTAGTGTAAGTTGAATAACAATGTTGGTATTTTTACCACTGATCAACACAGACTGTACGTGTAACTTGAATAAAACAAGGTTGTCAGTAGAACCACTGATTAACAATGTTAGTGAGATAAAAGGTTGTCAGTAGTACCACTGATTAACCAAGAGCACAAGTGTTCAATATACAACAAGGTTGTCATTACTATTACTAATGAACACAGACTGTAAATGTAAGTTGAGTAACAATGATGGTTTGCTACTACTGATGCGCGCGCGCCAAAAAAAAAATAGCAAAACATTATATTGAAAAGAATCATTGGTATACCAGCCTGGGTAGCAAGGTGATTAGCGTCGCGGACTCCTGGCTGGGAGGTTGTGGGTTCGATTCCCACCAGAGCATTGTGGGATTTTTCCTGCCCCAACCGGCTCCTACCCAGAGTTAAGTTTGCCACAGACTCAGTTGGGAAGACTGTGACCGCACAGTTGAGTGTTTCATCCACTAAATGGATGTGTCTCTGACAGTGTTGCTCAAATTTCCTGACCAACACTGCAGGTGTCTGTATCTCTCGGCCTGTTTGACACCGGGATATATTATGAAAGTAAGCGTAGAGTACAGCTCTGTCATCCAGTCTCAAACTGTGTGTGTGCATGCAGATGAAACAGGGGAGGGGGTGGGGGGGGGGGAGGCAAGTATGTTCCTGCTACCTCAACTAAGTCCTCAGCTGTCACAAATACTAGAGCTTGGGGGGGGGGGGGGGGGGGGGGGGGGGCACGTCTGCCGCTACCTTAAGACCCAGCTATCACCAATACTAAAGGATGAGGGGGAGAGGGAGCCAAGTATGTACCAACTTAAGTTCCCAACTGTCACCAGTACTGAAGAATGGGGGTCAAGTATGTTCCAACCTAAGACCCCAGCTGTCACCAGTACAAAAGGATGAGGAGTGTGGTTGGGGGGTCAAGGTATGTTCCAACTTACAACCCCAGCTGTCACCAGTACGGAAGGATGAGGGGTGGGGTGGGGTTCAAGTATGTTCCAACTTAAGACCCCAGCTGTCACCAGTACTACAGGATGAGGCAGGGGGAGGGGGGGGGGGGTCAAGTATGTTCCAACTTAAGTTCCCAACTGTCACCCGGTACTAGAGGACGAAGGGGGGGGAGGTCAAGTATGTTCCAGCTTATTTTCCTAACTGTCACCGTTACTAAAGGATGAGGGGTGGGGAGGGGGGTCAGGTATGTTCCAACTTAAGACCCCAGCTGTCACCAGTACAGAAGGATGAGGGGTGGGGTGGGGGTCAAGTATGTTTTTTCAACTTAAGACCCCAGTTGTCACTAGTACTAAAGGATGAGGGGTGGGGAGGGAGGTCAAGTATGTTCAAACTTAAGACCCCAGCTGTCACCAATACTAAAGATGATGGGGGGGGGGGGTGGGGGGGGGGTCAAGTATGTTCCAACTTAAGACCCCAGCTGTCACCCAGTACTAAAGGATGAGGGGGGGCGGGGGGTCAAGTATGTTTCAACTTAAGATCCCAGCTGTCACCAGTACAGAAGGATAGGTGGGGGGTGGGGGGGGGTCAAGTCTGTTCCAACTTAAGACCCCAGCTGTCACCAGTACTAAATGATGAGGGGTGGTGGGTGGGGGGGTCAAGTATGTTCAAACTTAAGACCCCAGCTGTCACCCGTACTAAAGGATGAGGGGTGGGTTTGGGGGTCATGTATGTTCCAACTTAAGACCCCAGCTGTCACCCAGTACTAAAGATGAGGGGTGGGGTGGGGGTCATGTATGTTCCAACTTAAGACGACCCAGCTGTCACCCCAGTACTAAAGGATGAGTGTGTGTGTGTGTGTGGGGGGGGGGGGGGGGTCAAGTCATGTTCCAACTTAAGACCCCAGCTGTCACCCAGTACTAAAGATGGGGGTGGGGGGGGGGTCAAGTATGTTCCAACTTAAGTTCCCAGCTGGTCCCCCAGTACTAAAGGATGAGAGGTGTGGGGGTGGGGGGGGGGGTCACAGTATGTTCGAACTTAGACCCCAGCTGTCACCCATTACTAAGGATGAGTGGTGGGGTGGGGGGGGGGGGGGGGAGGGTGTCAAGTATGTTCCAGCTTAAGTTCCCAGCTGTCACCAGTACTGGAGAATGATGAGACGGAATGGGGGAAGGGGGAATTCAGGTCTGCTCCTACCTTAAGTCCCCAAACTGTCATCAGTACTGGAGGATTAGGAGAAAAATTTGGACGTGGGGGGGGGGGGGGGGGGGGGGGGGGGGGGGGGGGGGGGGGGGGTAAATCTGCTCCTACCTTGAATTCCAGCTGTCATCAGTACTGGAGTATTAGGAGAGAAATGGGATGTGAGGGTGGGAGAGGGATGGGGGATGTCAAATCTGCTCCTGCCTTGAATTCCAAACTGTCACCAGTATTGGAGGATGAGGAGAAGGAATGAAGGGGGGAAGGAGGGGGGAGTCAAGCCTGCTCCTGCATTTGGTGGGTGATCTTCTTTGTCTAAATGTGAAAACAATGATACTAAATTCCATGCCATGAAGCAAAGTGCTACATAATAAACAGAGCTTTACTTTATGGCCTTAATATGAGAAAAAAATGTGTATACAAAAGAACAACTGCAAGCGCATAAAGACCACAGACACAGGAACATAAAGAATTCGGACCACCAAACACAGATACAAAGTTTTCTGACGGCTGTGATGAACTGACCATCCACAATGCATTCAGACATTAGAACTGTAACATTCAGACATCCCAGCACTGAACATTCATTTCGCTAATTGGAAGTGTTATACCTTCAGCAATTTGTGTGCGTGATCTTCCTGTGCAAACAACGAGATTTTTTAGATACAGAGCACACAACATGGATACATCAATGGACA
>JADBJO010015337.1:0-2500 GCA_016801955.1 Conus betulinus
GCACGCATAACATCCTTGCACACACGTAAATCCCATCACCAATTTCGGAAGAGAGGCCAGTTTGGCCGTTGGGTATGGATGACACGTTACACATAGCATGCACCCTGCGTGAGATATGGAAAGAATGAAGGAAGTAAGAAAATGGAGTGATCGATGTTGAACGATACTGACTGGATGACACGGAAACGACTGAAATGAAGCGCCAGCCTGGCATCTCTTCAGTCGGCACTACACCCAGGTAGGCAGCCCTTGTGTAAACGAGTGTGGATTGTACAGCGCTTAGAGCTTGGTCTCTAGCCGAGAATAGGCGCTATATAAGTATTCATTATTATTATTATTACACACACATTGTTAAACATATATTGTAAATTTCCTCAAATCAAGTTTAAGCAAATTTCAGGTCGCAATGGAACGAATAAAAACACACATCTAGATTTGTTATTAATGAAAACTACACATTAAATTGTCCAGTGACAGACCTTCAAACACACACAGAGACACACACAGACACACAGACACACACTCACACCACACGTACACGCAACACACACACATACACACAAACACACACACACACACACGCACACACGCCACATACACGCGCACACATACACACATATGCGTGCGCGCACGGACACACACACACACACACACACACACACACACACACACAAACAAGCACACACACACACACACACAAACACGCACACACACACACACACACACACACACACACACACACACACACACACACACACACACACAAACAAGCACACACACACCACACAAACACACACACACACACACACACACACACGACACACACACACAGCCATAATGGACCCTCCATTATAACTTATCACATATCTCTTGCCTCTCAGAACGCAGAAGAGCCTGTGCACGAGTGTCTATTACTGATGACCAATCACAAACATGACCACAACGATTAGTACTATCGCATGCATGTGATCTGTCTGTATAATGTAATCCCCTAATCCTCTTCTCAAGACTGCCCCCGTCTCCCACTCTGTGCTATAAAAGAGGGGTCTCTCAACCGATCTGTCATTACTGTTGATTGTCAACGTTGAGAACAAGTTTTCATTCCGTGCCAGCTCCTCGCTTGCCACAACAGTAAGTGCTTTTCAACTTGTTAGCTTTGCTGTGGAAGTCTTACCCTTACCCTAGGTAGAAACGCTGGAAATAGTTTCTGTCAACTGTCGTTCATGTTATTGGCAGTTCAGTTCTGTATGGTTCTGAAGTATTTTCGATGTTATTTCTCAAGTAATCATGGATGCCAGTTTTAAATTGAAATGACTGCAGGCAGAAAGTGAAACAAACTGAAAAGAAAAATTACTGTGCCATCAAACAGGAGAAATTTGTTTGTTTTCTTTCATTTAGCGCCACAGTGATTTTTCTGTTAAGTTTGTTTTCGTTATAAATGCATTTCTGACAGTTTCCTTATAAGGATCTAGTTTTATTTCAAGAAATACGAAGTCGTATTGTAATGTCACATGCCTAAACTGATTAAAAACCTGTGTACTGTTTAGCATTTGCAATACTGATTTCTCCATGTGTACTTTGGTTTGTGTCCTTAAGTCTGTTACTGCTGGACAGTGCTGGTTTTTGTTGTTGTTGTTCCTGGCAACCTCCATTTTTCTGTGAATAATGTTATTTAAGAGCCTTTGTGTGGAATTGAATCGCAAATGTTGAGAATGTTGTATGGTTAGACGTATATAATGAGAGAAGCATAAAAAAGGAAAGAAAAAGTTGAAGTCTAATGCCTGATGCAGCTATTTTACGATTATTTGACTTGATCTTTGATGCGGATAAGGCAAACTGACTTTACAGTAAGAGATCCGAGGTCCCCCCCCCCCTGTACACTTCTGATTTTATTATCCTTTTCCTTCTTTCTTTTAAACTTAATGGACATCTCATAAGGTTTCTTGAAAATCCGCCGTGACCCCTGGTCAAATCGTACAACGTGTGAAATGTCCGTTGGGCACATGCTGGAAACGAATGTCGGCCTCATGGAGAAAGGAAGAAAAACACGCCTCTTGTAAGACTTACGGTTTTATCTGTGTTGGCAGTAGCCAGTATTAATGTTACTGTGCCACTATTCCACTAATTTGTAACAACATACGTGTTGTCCTTTTGTTGGTCTTGTGACGGCTTTAGATGCTGATATTTCATGGTTATTTGTATGATGGTGATACTTTTTCCTTTTGCAGATTATTGTTAACGAAGATGGCCGTCTCAGAGAGCACACCCCTGCTTGTTCTCAGCTCTGGACAGAGTGAGAGCTACAACACTGAGGTCAGCGCGAAACTTGTTTCGTTGACTTAAGTGGTGTATCTGTCACGAGGGGAAATTTCACAGAATCAACTGACACTGTCAGTAACAGTTCTGTGGATTCTTCCTCCTCCACTACCGACCCGGAAACTGCCGACCCTGACAAAGCAGCAGCTAAAGCTGAGGAAGGGATGAGGTAAGGTTACGTTTG
>JADBJO010015337.1:5000-15000 GCA_016801955.1 Conus betulinus
AGAACAAAATATGATCTGAAGGGAGGGGGGTGGTGGGATACGAAGGTACCATTTGATCGCTTTGGCAATGGAAACTCTGTCGCACTCTTACCCAACCCTAACCTACCTTTGTGTTGCATGTCTCTCGAAGGTTATCTTTTTATTGGGGGGGTCGAGACGTTCTGGATATTCTGTTGTAATGCTCCAATGACGTGGATATATCCTATGTTATCATTCTGGTTTTCTATGGTGACGGTGGTATGAAGAAGCAAAGATTGATGCCGACACATGGACTGTGCAGATGTTGCTTCATGTGGACACCTGCCTAAATTCTCATTACGTTTTGTGTGTGACATGTTGACAGGTAGGCCCACTATTCATCATGATGATGGGGTGCATAGCATTGTGCTGTATGCACTTCCTCCTGCGGTCCTGCCGTATTCAACGAGCAAGGTAAATGTCATTGTTTGATGAAGACTATGCTGACACGTGGACTGTGCAGTTTTTGCTTTTTCCCTGTAAAAGTCGTCGTATTTCGTTAGTGTTATAAGCTAATGTTCACTGATTCATATTTTGCCACATTACTTTGCCTACTGTGGCCCACAGCGGTTTTGAGATAGTGGTTGTGACATTGTTCATTAGCTTTGTGATTCTGAGTTTGCTGATTTCAATTTTTTAACATTGATCAGGCACGTCAGGCACGTACAATTTACAACAAAAGTGGGATCACTCCGTTAAGGGATGAATGAATAATGTTTCCCTTTTCTCCTCCCTCGACCGAATACAACCTTAATCATGACGGTTTTTGAGACTGCACAAAAGAAATCGATCGAAAGGTTATTTTTTTTTTAGAATATTCAAAACGGGAAAAAAATAATGAAAGGTGTTTACTAAGGCTGTGTATAAGCTTACTTGCAACACTTCGAATCCCATAAAATCACTTTGGTCAAAATGTACATCGTAACAAAGTGATTTAAAGATCGTTGCCTTTTTCATTTTGAAATATTTGAGTATATTTAGAACAATTATGTACCATTCTGATGTTTTTTGCCTCCTCCAAGGCAGGCTGCAATATAATCTGTTCATGATGATTGTCAATATGCGTCAAAAGTACGGCGCATTGATTATTGCTTTTTGCAAAAGAAAGTTCTTTCGACTCCCGCATGAAATAATGATAGGGCATTTTGCCTTTATGTAAAATACATGTTCATCATTTATTAATTCGCATAAAAGTCAGACAATATTTACAAGAAGCATAATGCGTATCCACACTTGTAAAAGCACAATCCTTCTTGAAATAAGCGATTGACGTTCACACACTTGTAAAAACGAATTTTCAGTACCTCATGATTTTCTTTCCTTTATTTTATATGGGCATTTGAACAGATTTTCTTCATTTTTTTTTTTTCGACTCTGCAATTATAAACCCTTTTTTTTTTCGAGCGTGATATATCGTACCTTCTTTCTCATGGAATCTAAAAATTACTCTATTACTTTTCTGTAAATGTACGAATATTGTACCTTGTATTAGAGATGCGTGATTTTCTGTGAAAGGAGTGTGTAAATATTCAGCTTTTTAACTCAAAAGACTGGTTTCATGAAGTGTACACACACACACACACACACACACACACACACACACAACACACACACACACGCACGCACACACACACACACACACACACACACACACACACACACACACACAAACGCCCGCACACGCGCGCGCGCGCGCACACACACACAACACACACACACACACACACACATACACGTACGCGCGCGCGCGCGCGCGCACACACACACACACACACACACGCACACACACACGCTTACACGCGCGCGCGCGCACGCACACACGCGTACGCATATACACACATACACAAACACACACTATCTATCTATCTATCTATCTATGTATTTGTATTTATTTATCTATGTGTTCATCTATCTGAATGACAGTTCTTGCCTTCATTTTATACAAAACTGACACACTTTTATCTTTCTCTATTCGGATCTTCGATTATTGGGGCTTTCTTTTATGAGAGTGTATGACAATTGCACTTTTCTTTTACACAGTTTTTGTTCCTTTATGTGAGTGTGTGACAATTGTACCCTTTCTATATACGATTTTTTTTTGAGTGTGTGACTATAGGGCATTTAGTTTACACGTATCTGAGACTATTTTACCTTGCTCCAATGCAAATTCTGTGACCGTGATTTTACAGGGCGGAGGCAGCAGGGAGGAGGGGGTGGAACATGAACTACCCCAGTCTGATGGCGTGGACCTTGAAGACAGCTCACCCCTGTCTGGCAGGACGGCCGGCACAGTGGGCAAGGTAGGACGCAGTGGACAGTGATGTAGTGTGTGATAGGACAGTGTGGGCAAGGTAGGACAGCAGTGGACAGTGATGTAGTGTAATAGGACAGTGTGGGGAAGGTAGGACAGCAGTGGACAGTGATGTGTGTGTAATAGGACAGTGTGGGGAAGGTAGGACAGCAGTGGACGTGATGTAGTGTGTATAGACAGTGTGGGGAAGGTAGGACAGCAGTGGGACAGTGATGTAGTGTGTGATAGGACAGTGTGTGGGAAGGTAGGACAGCAGTGGACAGTGATGTAGTGTGATAGGACAGTGTGGGGGGAAGGTAGGACAGCAGTGGACAGTGGTGTAGTGTGTGATAGGACAGTGTGGGGAAGGTAGGACAGGCAGGGGACAGTGGTGTAGTGTGTGATAGGACAGTGTGGGGAAGGTAGGACAGCAGTGGACAGTGATGTAGTGTGTGATAGGACAGTGTGGGGAAGGTAGGACAGCAGTGGACAGTGATGTAGTGTGACAGGACAGTGTGGGGAAGGTAGGACAGCAGTGGACAGTGATGTAGTGTGATAGGACAGTGTGGGGAAGGTAGGACAGCAGTGGACAGTGATGTAGTGTGTGATAGGACAGTGTGGGGAAGGTAGGACAGCAGTGGACAGTGATGTAGTGTGATAGGACAGTGTGGGGAAGGTAGGACAGCAGTGGACAGTGATGTAGTGTGTGATAGGACAGTGTGGGGAAGGTAGGACAGCAGTGGACAGTGATGTAGTGTGTGATAGGACAGTGTGGGGAAGGTAGGACAGCAGTGGACAGTGATGTAGTGTGTGAGAGGAAAGTGTGGGGAAGGTAGGACAGCAATGGACAGTGATGTAGTGTGTGACATCACAGTGGGGAAAAGATAAGACAGCAGTGGACAGTGATAGAGACGGATATGTGATTGGATAGGTGTTGATACAGATTAATCTCCTTTGGATTATCAGACCAACATATGCAATATTCGTTAATGTGTTCAACATGTTATGTTTCGCTGTTTGTCATGAATGGATGTGTCCTTGTATCATAACTAAGCGAGGCTTTGTGTTGCAGACGATTTGTGATTGCGCTCTTAACAGTATCCCAGCTTGGCTTTTGCAGCGTGTACATTGTCTTCATTGCTGCCAGCATCAAAGAGGTGAGAGAACATGGCTCATGCGTACACAACGGTGGCAGAAAAAGAGAAGGTGATAACTGGTCAGAAAGCCAAAGGTCAAGATATCTGAAATATCTGTACATGTAGCAACCTCTGATTGCTGCGTACAAAGATATTCAGAGAGAGAGAGAGAGGAGAGAGAGAGAGAGAGAGAGAGAGAGAGAGAGAGAGAGAGAGAGAGAGAAAACATAACTACTAACGGGTTTTTATTCCGACTGTTTCTTGATTTGTTTGTATATCCCACCTTTAAATAGTGTTTATCATGCTGAAAACTGAAATTGATAATGGTTTATGTTTTTTTGCATAACTGTATCGCTGATTTATTTGAAGAATATGGCGAAGTACCTCTAATTGTTTTTGGAGATTTGAATGCCAGAACAGGCAATGGTAATGTTTCTGACTTCTCCATAGACGACTTTATTGGTGAAAATGCAGAGTATTCAAAGCTGTGTACAAGCTTTCGTAGGTAGTCAAAGGATGGTGTTACAAATGAATTTGGTAAATATTTACTTCAAATATTTGATCAATACAATCTGATAATCATGAACGGACTTGTTTTGGGTGATGAGGGGGGAAACTTCACTTACATTGCCTATAATGGATGTAGTGTTATTGATTACTTTATTGTATTTGAACGTATGTTTCATGCGGGTTCATATTTAAAAATGTTATTCCCAGAACTGACTCAAAACATATGCCTGTAGAATTATTTCTTGAAGTACCTAAGGCCATTGAATTGAAACCCACTTCGACCCATTCTACGATAAGTAAATTACTAAGTTTGTGTGGAATAATGAAAAGAAAAAATGATTATTGTGCAATGTTTAATGATAATGATGTTAAGAAACTAATTCAAGATGCTAGTAATTTAATAGATCTCGATATTGATGCCTCATTAGTCTCATTCATTGGTGGTCTCAAGATGGCTGGAAAAAGTATGTTAAAGACGTTAAGGGTAGATAGTTTCAGAAAAAAAAGCATGGTTTTGACAGAGAATGTGTAGAAAAAAGACGTGAAGTACGTAAAGCTTTACGAACATTTCTCAGAGTTTGCGACAGTATTGTAAAAGATGATGTTGACAATGATAGTAAAAAAGCTGCAAATGATATATTACAGATATATGTATGTGATTTCAAGGAGACAGTATAAAAATCTGCTTAGCGTTAAGAGTTCCGAACATAAACACTCAGTTCTAGATACCTTTGTGAATAGTAGTGGTGATCCTAAATGTTTTGGGGAACTGTTAAATCTCTTTCTTATATCTCAGAGAGAGAGAGAGAGAGAGAGAGAGAGAGAGAGAGAGAGAGAGAGGGGCTCTCTTTGCCACTGACAAACATATATGTTCAGAGTGATACAAATATGACTCAGTCTCAGTGAGAAAAAAATTCTAGAGAATAAATCAAATATTTGTTTTCGGATGATCTGTACGTACCACTCCCCTGATCTTAAAAAAAATCAGATCTTGAGTCACTTCTGTCAGACTCAATGCAATTTCTTTTATGAAACATATGTTTGTCAGCTATATATCATTGACACTGAAGGGATTTTACGACCTGGCGAAAGAGCCCCCGGTTTTTTTTGTTGTTTGATACTTTTGTCCATCAACCCATTATTATCAGATCTGATGTTTGTTTGCTTCTTTCAGGCGGTGTATGCTCGGACTTCAGTAGATGTTGACATGAGGATTTATCAGCTGAGTGTGGCGGTGCCTCTGATGCTGTACAGCCAGATCAGAGGTCTGGAGAAGATGACGCCCGCTTCAGTGATTGCCAACATCCTCACTGTCATTGGTGAGTGTGGTCCTTTGACATTTGTCAGCAAGTGGTCCGCATGCACTGTGGATTTACACTTGCATCGTCAGAGAGAGAGAGAGAGAGAGAGAGAGAGAGAGAGAGAGAGAGAGAGAGAGAGAGAGAGAGAGAGAGTCAAAACTCAGAATAATGGTAATCCTAATACGCTAAATTGTGGTATATCATATACATAATTAAGGGCAATAATTCAAAAGTCAGTTCTTACTGCCTCCCGAACAAACAGACCAACAAAAGTCATTTCAAGTCGTAGCTGATACAGAGTGAAGTTCTCTTTCTTCATGCAAGTCCGATACAATTTTGATCAACGGACAGTCGCAGTGATCTTTGATGTTCAGTCAGATTTCTGAAGTAATGTCACAGGACGGGGAATGGAGAATAGCAGCGCGGTAGAGAAAATTGAGCGTGGCCATCATTGGCCGTCAGACATGAAGTGCTGTAATGAGACATGGAATCCACAGGATCCATGGAAGGTCCCGCAAGCTGGACAATTCCTGCAGCAGAATTCACGTCATCAAGTCGGGGGGCAGCTACTGGTCACCCTCTGGCTAACAACATCCCAGAGATGCACGGCAGGAGCCAGACCAGGTGAAGGAGACGGCCCCTCCATGCTGCCAATGCCCCCTGGTCCATCAGATGGGTTTAGTGTGGACGGGTCCTGTCGTCCTGCAGAACTGGTCTTCTACCAATGGCCTGTGTCATCAGACGGTCATGGCGTGGATGGATAAGCGATTGTCCCACAGTACTGCGCGGTCACCCATGGCCTGGGTCATCAAGTATAGATTTGGTGTGAACGGACACGGTCGTCCTATAGCACTGCACTGTTAGCCATTGCCTGGGTCATCAGATGATCTTGGTGTGGAGGGACAGGATCGTCAAACAGAACTGCATTATTACCTACGGTTTGAGTCTCAAGACGGTCTTGGTGTGAACAGACACAACTGTCCTACAGAGCTGCTAGGTTCCCCATGTGTGCTGGGTCATCAGATGGTCTTGATATTAAAGGACACGATCGTCCTACAGTACTGTACTAATACCCATTGCCGAGGTCATCAGGTGGGTATGATGTGGACGGACACAATCATCTAACAGAATTGCCCTGTTGCCCATGACTCGGGTTATCAAATGGAATTGGTATGTACGGGCACGACCGGTTTGAAAAATTGAACACACACACACACACACACACACACACACACACACACACACACACACACACACACACAGATAGTCACTGTGACACAGAAGACACAGTGCCATGCCTTCTGTCCTCTATGGTGTGCAGGTCTGGTCATCATCTTCCTCAACTTTTTTAGCGGTCAGCTGCCTGACGTCAGCACACGGCCCGCTTTTTGCCGCTGGACCATGATGCCAGCCTTTTTTGGGACGGTTGTCTTCTCTTTTTGAGGGAATCAGTCTGGTAAGTGGACAAAGAGAGAGAGAGAGAGAGAGAGAGAGAGAGAGAGAGAGAGAGAGAGAGAGAGAGAGAGAGAGAGCCGAGAGAGAGAGAGAGATCTCGGCATATTATTTATAAGTGTATAGAGAAAACAACAACAGGAACAAGAAAACAGACGATATCTTGTCGAACTAATCTGCTTAGAAACCTACTGGGATCGAAAACTTTGGATACTGTAGACCCTTTCAAACAAAACGGAGATACCACTCCATCCAGAAGCGACAAACTCAGCCATGATTTTTCCTATACAGTGAATACTTCAGTTATACAGTCTTACTGCAGTTCAGCTCTCTCTCAGTGTTACAGAGATGAGGAGAGGGTAGGCAGTACCAAGCCCAGGTAAGTATAAAAACACATAGCAACAGGAAGATTCCCGTTTGATGTTGCTTTTCTTCCCAAACCTTTGCCTAATTCACCTAGAAGCCAGGTAGGACTGCACGAATGAGCAGTTGTGTCTATCGCTTTACCCCTTTTCCCCCTTCCTCCTCATATTCCTTCTCCCCCTTCTACTTTCTCCATCACCACCCTCCCACAATTTCTTCCAGTATAAGGATTACATCACTTGGACGAGTAAATATGAAAAAAACCCCACCCACTTGCTTCCAGGTGTTGCCCATGGAGAACCAGGTGCGGAACAAACGGCTGTACTCTGCCCCCTATGGTGTGGTCAGTCTGAGTCTGACCATCATTGTTGTCCTATACACTGCTATGGGCTTCTTTGGCTACCTGGCCTATGGCCCCGACACCCGGGCCAGTATCACCCTCAACCTGCCTGACAATCCCTGGTAAGTCTGAGAGCTCTTTTCATCGTATTTTGGCTTTGTATGGAAAGTAGCTGAACTGGTCGCTTACAAGCGAGAAAGGCGATATGAATAGAGACAGAGTTTGGATATCATTTTTGAAGAAGTCAATAAAAAAAAATCCAAAATAGAATCATTCTATAATCACAAATGCAACTGATGGATTTGTTGGAGTTAATTGACGTAAATGTTGTTGTAAATCCTTTCCTTGAAGATAAGTAACTTGTATTACAAACAAAATTGTGAAGGTGTACCTTTACTGATTAAAAAGAGTCAAACAGTATTCATTCTGGAACACATATTCCCGGCAGCGTGAACTTACTGCACATTTTATTCAGGGCAGAATGCCTCGGACATGTTTCACCGAGAGTGGATTTGCAAAGAGTTTTTTTTGATGCGATAAAAAATTGCACTATATGGATATAGAATGAGAAACGTACAAAGATGTATGGAAACAGGTTGTTTACTAGACGTGCAATCTTATATGAAAATAAACAGATGTATGGAAACAGGTTGTTTACTAGACGTTCAATCTTATATGAAAATGAACAGAAACTAAGACTGTGTCAAAACTTGGAATTTCCAAAGAGATGTCGCCAAGGTGACCCAAATATGGCCATTTGTATTTGCAATTTGTGTTTGACGTCTTTCACATTACGCGAGTTTGTAATTTGTTTGGCGACGACAGGTATTACTACACAGTGAAGCCCACGTTCGCAGCAGTGATGTTCCTGTCCTATCACCTGCAGCTGTATGTGCAGTTCAACTGGTGATGGCATGGCTGAATGTGAGAAAACGACTGGAACAGGGACGACAAAAAGAAAACACGCCACAAGGCAGAGGCTGTAGTTAGGGCGGTGTTGTTCATCCTGACCTGTAAGTATAGCAGAGAGAAATGATACTGTTTATTTTCAAGGGAAAACAGAGAAATTTTTTTTCCATCCGGCACTTTGCCAGCTGATAGAAATGAGAGTGACTGGAAACCTAAGTGAGTATGACTTGGCCACTAAACAGAGAGAGTAAACGTTATTGTACTTGCAGCTTAAACAACTGAAATACTTCGCCTGCACAGTAAAAATAAAACGAAAAAACAAAGCTGAGCCACCGTAGTACATGAAATGGGCATGTTCAAAGACTGTCTGTAACTCATAACTGTCACCGTCTTTCTCTTTTCTTTGTGATGACATTTTGTTTCTTTTAATTGTGAAGTGTACAACCGTAAGGTCAGTGGGTGTGTTAATAGTGATGTCTGCCGAGTTGTCCAAATCCTGTGACTGTGTGGAACTGTACGGCTGTACCCAATCTACGTGACTGTATTAGTGCTGATGTCCATGGCTATGCACACTTTATGGGACTATTTTGTGTCGGTAAAGATTTTGATAGGAGCACCCACAGCGTGTGAGGATTCCTACTTTTTCACTGTAGTGATCTCAATATTTCTGAACAATTAAACAGTAAGAGAAAACAACAGCTGACTAACAGTCATATTGACGACTTTGCAAAGACTTAAATCAACAACAAAATTGAAATAAAGAAAGTGGGGCAAAATATGTTGCTCATATCAAAACCTTTCACTAGTTGCGTGAGGGAGCCACCCTACCTCCCGTCAAAGACAGATTTAATTTGTATTACCTGCTCCATGGCCTTTTATCCACTGGATCGAAGTCATCAGAGAGACGCAACTGATCGAGTCTGTGCTCTTGGTGTCAAATGGAGACACTCCACAGTCCGTAATTCTGTGGTGTTCTCGCCACCAAGGATTAAAAAAAGAATCCAACAGCACCCCCAAAGCAGCCAGCGAAGGGTAGTAATTGGAACAAAACGAAAGTGTAGAGAGGAAAAAAAGTTGCTGAAAAAACTAAAAGCATTATGCAAACAGTATAAAATGTAGGGGACGATCTTTGAGACTATGCTCGAGGATCCATTCAAGGTGCAAGGGAGATCAAAAGATATGGAACAGTCTGAGTGGTTAGCTCTGCTGTTCAATAACCCAAGCATTGTGAGTGGCTAAAAATTTACAGAACAACCTTTACTTGGATCTCCTAAGAGATGTAATCTCCCACTGCTCTCAACATTGGTATCCAAACTGTATTCCTGTTGCTTTGTTCTTTCAGTAGTGATCTTTGTAGTGATGCTCAAACTGTGCGACTGTTGTTGCTTTGTTTCAGGGATAATCACAATATTGCTGCCCAAATGTGCGACTCTTTTGCTTTGTTTCAATTTCCTTCTGTGTGACTGATGCCCAAACTGTGTAGCTTTGTGTCAGTGGTGATGTCAGTACTGGTGCCCAAATGTGTCACCGTTGCTGCTTTGAATCAGCAGTGATCGTTATATCGGTACCCAACCTGGACCTGTTGGTCTCCTTTGTTTCAGTTGTTGTCTTTATAGCTGGGCCCAACCTGGACATGCCGATCTCCTTTGTTTCAGTTGTTATCTCTATAGCTGTGCCCAAC
>JADBJO010015337.1:20000-32500 GCA_016801955.1 Conus betulinus
CCCCCTCCCCGAAAAAGACGAAGAAGAAGAAGAAGAAGAGAAGAAGAAGAGGAAGAAGAAAGAACAACAACAACAACAGCAGCAGCAGCAACAACAACAACAACAACAAAAACACAACACCACCACCAAAAGCCACGTTCAAAGACCGCTTTCGTGACGTTGTTTCGGTCAGACTGTAAATTAATTTTTAGGAACAGAGGCAACTTGCATCGAGATCAACTTTTCCCCCAGATTACCTTTACTTAAGTGTCTAAATAATATTTGTGATTTAAGTCTGATAAAAACATGCTCATGGAAATATTTTATATATCTAATGCCGATATAGTTGGTGGGTTTTGGAGATTCCTATGACAATAATGAGATAAACTGAAACTCGTTTGTTCAAAACTTTCTTAATCTATCCATAATCCGCTTTCTCCTCCTTCTTTTTTTCAGTCGCATCTTCGATGACCCCGGCATAGCATTTCTTGTACTCTGATCTTCCCCACATTCCATAACATCTCCACTAAAAACATCTTGACAGTTGATGTGTGTGTGTGTGTGTGTGTGTGTGTGTGTGTGTGTGTGTGTGTGTGTGTGTGTGTGTGTTGTGTGCCTTTAAAAGGGAGATCTTTGCAGAAATATTCACGAATCACTACAAGATAATGAATGACAAACGGCTAGGCGGGCAGCTTTACAAAATAATAATAAATGTTTCTATTGATTGACAGTAAGAAACTCTGCCTTGCATATATATTTTGTTGTCAAGACATTAAATTTAGATATAGAGAAACTGCAAGCTCACCATTGACATGGGAAGTAAGTGTGGGACTGGAAGACATGACCGGCTTTGTAAAGACCTCAGTAGGAATGTGTGACTGTGATGAGTCTCCTCTTACCATTGAGGGCCCGAAAGATGACATATTACGGGAACAGTAGTTACTTTCGTTTTATTGCAATGAGATTTTTTTTTTTTTCATGACTTCCCTCGAAGGTTGCAAAAATTTCTTTAAAAAAATGGACACTTTTTATCACTTTTTTGTTTTCTTAAGGACTGATCAGTCTCGGATGAGTGTGTACATGCATTCAACACACACACGCACGCCCGCACACACACACACACACACACACACACACACACACACACACACACACACACACACACACACACACGTACACACACACACACACACACACACACACACACACACACACACGCGCACACGCGCACACACGCACACACACACACACACACACACACACACACACACACACACACTTTTTTCTTTATTATCCTCCAAATCCCAGAAGGGGTGGGAAGGCTTTAAATCCAAGCGTCAGTCGACTGTGAGTGTAAAACAAACCTTGTACGATTTTCATACGACTTTAGCTGTAGCTATACTGTACTATTCTCTGTGTCGTGTATTAACAAACAACAACAAAAAAGATTTAAGAACCCTATCCCCATTACCGTATTAGCAATGTATCATACGGACCTATGACAAAGCGTGTGTATATCGGTCAGAATAACGTCCATGAGGGCAGCAGCACGCCCTTTTCGGAATATTATTCAACAACAAATTATTGCTATGTAGAATACATCATTCTATTGTATGTTATATACTAAATGAGGAATTGTGTGGTCAGTGAGCTGAGGGCCCTGATGACGGTGATGAAGGGCAACATGGGCACAGGGATACTGGCCATGCCCTTTGCCGTGAGCTGTGCGGGACTGGCGGTGAGCGGTGTCTGTCTGTCTGTCTGTGTCTCTGTCTCTGGTGTGTCTGGTGTGTCGTGTCGTTCTTTCTGCTGGCTGCAGGTCTGTCAACTGTATCTATTCTCCTGTCTGTCTGATGTGTGTTTACGACGATCTGTCTTTTTCTACTGTATGTGTTCTAGTCTATCAGCACGACACCTCCTGTTGAAATCTTTTTCAGCCACACTAGTGTACAAGGTGTCGGTGATTGATTACTTTGTACTGAGGAGAAGAAGAGGGGACCGCAGGGGGAGATAGGATATATATAGAAGGGAGCCCTCAAATTGTTTAAGGTTGACGAAGCTGACTGCACACAGCGTGAGTAATAGAACAAAATATGATCTGAAGGGAGGGGGGTGGGTGGGATACGAAGGTACATTTGATCGCTTTGGCAATGGAAACTCTGTCGCACGCTCTTACCCAACCCTAACCTACCTTTGGTTTTCATGTCTCTCGAAGGTTATCTTTTTTATTGGGGGGGGTCGAGACGTCTAATATTCTGTTGTAACTGCTCCAATGACGTGGATATATCCTATGTTATCATTCTGGTTTTCTATGGTGACGGTGTATGAGAAGCAAAGATTGATGCCGACACATGGACTGTGCAGATGTTGCTTCATGTGGACACCTGCCTAAATTCTCATTGCGTTTTGTGTGTGACATGTTGACAGGTAGGCCCACTATTCATCATGATGATGGGGTGCATAGCATTGTGCTGTATGCACTTCCTCCTGCGGTCCTGCCGTATTCAACGAGCAAGGTAAATGTCATTGTTGATGAAGACTATGCTGACACGTGGACTGTGCAGTTTTTGCTTTTTCCCTGTAAAAGTCGTCGTATTTCGTTAGTGTTATAAGCTAATGTTCACTGATTCACATTTTGCCACATTACTTTTTGCCTACTGTGCCCACAGCGGTTTTTGAGATAGTGGTTGTGACATTGTTCATTAGCTTTGTGATTTTGAGTTTGCTGTTTTTCAAATTTTTTAACATTGATCAGGCACGTCAGGCACGTACAATTTACAACAAAAGTGGGATCACTCCGTTAAGGGATGAATGAATAATGTTTCCCTTTTCTCCTCCCTCGACCGAATACAACCTTAATCATGACTGGTTTTGAGACTGCACAAAAGAAATCGATCGAAAGGTTATTTTTTTTAGAATATTCAAACGGGGAAAAAAATAATGAAAGGTGTTTACTAAGGCTGTGTATAAGCTTACTTGCAACACTTCGAATTCCCATAAAATCACTTTGGTCAAAATGTACATCGTAAACAAAGTGATTTAAAGATCGTTGCCTTTTTCATTTTGAATATTTGAGTATATTTAGAACAATTATGTACCATTCTGATGTTTTTTTTGCCTCCTCCAAGGCAGGCTGCAATATAATCTGTTCATGATGATTGTCAATATGCGTCAAAAGTACGGCGCATTGATTATTGCTTTTTGCAAAAGAAAGTTCTTTCGACTCCCGCATGAAATAATGATAGGGCATTTTGCCTTTTATGTAAAATACATGTTCATCATTTATAAATTCGCATAAAAGTCAGACAATATTTACAAGAAGCATAATGCGTATCCACACTTGTAAAAGCACAATCCTTCTTGAAATAAGCGATTGACGTTCACACACTTGTAAAACGAATTTTCAGTACCTCATGATTTTCTTTTCTTTATTTTATATGGGCATTTGAACAGATTTTCTTCTTCATTTTTTTTTCGACTCTGCAATTATAAACCTTTTTTTTTCGAGCGTGATATATCGTACCTTCTTTCTCATGGAATCTAAAATTACTCTATTACGTTTCTGTAAATGTACGAATATTGTACCTTGTATTAGAGATGCGTGATTTTCTGTGAAATGAGTGTGTAAATATTCAGCTTTTAACTCAAAAGACTGGTTTCATGAAGTGTACACACACACACACACACACACACACACACACACACACACACACACACACACGCACGCACACACACACACACACACACACACACACACACACACACACACACGCCCGCACACGCGCGCGCGCGCACACACACACACACGCGCACACACACGCACACACACACACACACGTACGCGCGCGCGCGCGCGCACGCACACACACACACACACACACACACACACACACACACGCTTACACGCGCGCGCGCACGCACACACGCGTACGCATATACACACATACACAAACACACACTATCTATCTATCTATCTATCTATGTATTTGTATTTATTTATCTATGTGTTCATCTATCTGAATGACAGTTCTTGCCTTCATTTTATACAAAACTGACACACTTTTATCTTTCTCTATTCGGATCTTCGATTATTGGGGCTTTCTTTTATGAGAGTGTATGACAATTGCACTTTTCTTTTACACAGTTTTGTTCCTTTATGTGAGTGTGTGACAACTGTACCTTTCTATATACGATTTTTTTGGAGTGTGTGACTATAGGGCATTTAGTTTACACGTATCTGAGACTATTTTACCTTGCTCCAATGCAATTCTGTGACCGTGATTTTACAGGGCGGAGGCAGCAGGGGAGGAGGGGGTGGACATGAACTACCCCAGTCTGATGGCGTGGACCTTGAAGACAGCTCACCCCTGTCTGGCAGGACGGCCGGCACAGTGGGCAAGGTAGGACAGCAGTAGACAGTGATGTAGTGTGTGATAGGACAGTGTGGGGAAGGTAGGACAGCAATGGACAGTGGTGTAGTGTGTGATAGGACAGTGTGGGGAATGTAGGACAGCAGGGGGACAGTGGTGTAGTGTGTGATAGGACAGTGTGGGGAATGTAGGACAGCAATGGACAGTGATGTAGTGTGTGATAGGACAGTGTAGGGAATGTAGGACAGCAGGGGACAGTGGTGTAGTGTGTGATAGGACAGTGTGAGGAATGTAGGACAGCATGGACAGTGATGTAGTGTGTGATAGGACAGTGTGGGGGTAAGGTAGGACAGCAGTGGACAGTGGTGTAGTGTGTGATAGGACAGTGTGGGGAAGGTAGGACAGCAGGGGACAGTGATGTAGTGTGATAGGACAGTGTGGGGAATGTAGGACAGCAGTGGACAGTGATGTAGTGTGTGATAGGACAGTGTGGGGGGTAAGGTAGGACAGCAGTGGACAGTGGTGTAGTGTGTGACATCACAGTGGGGGAAAAGATAAGACAGCAGTGGACAGTGATAGAGACGGAGTAAGTGATTGGATAGGTGTTGATACAGATAATCTCCTTTGGATTATCAGACCAACATATGCAATATTCGTTAATGTGTTCAACATGTTATGTTTCGCTATTTGTCATGAATGGATGTGTTCCTTGTATCATAACTAAGCGAGGCTTTGTGTTGCAGACGATTTGTGATTGCGCTCTTAACAGTATCCCAGCTTGGCTTTTGCAGCGTGTACATTGTCTTCATTGCTGCCAGCATCAAAGAGGTGAGAGAACATTGCGCATGCGTACACAACGGTAGCAGAAAAAAGAGAAGGTTGATAACTGGTCAGAAAACCAAAGGTCAAGATATCTGAAATATCTGTACATGTAGCAACCTCTGATTGCTGCGTACAAAGGTATTCAGAGAGAGAGAGAGAGAGAGAGAGAGAGAGAGAGAGAGAGAGAGAGAGAGAGAGAGAGAGAGAGAGAGAGAGAGAGGAACGAGAAAAACTACTACTAACGGGTTTTTATTTTGACTGTTTCTTCATTTGCTTGTATATCCCACCTTCAAATAGTGTTTATCATGCTGAAACTGAAATTGATAATGGGTTATGTTTTTTGGATAACTGTATCTCTGATTTATTTGAGGAATATAGCGAACTACCTCTAATTGTTTTTGGAGATTTGAATGCCAGAACAGGCAATGGTAATGTTTCTGACTTCTCCATAGACGACTTTATCGGGTGAAAATGCAGAGTATTCAAAGCTGTGTACAAGCTTTCGTAGGTAGTCAAAGGATGGTGGTTACAAATGAATTGGGTAAATATTTACTTCAAATATTTGATCAATATAATCTGATTATAATGAACGGACTTGTTTTGGGTGATGAGGGGGGAAACTTCACTTACATTGCCTATAATGGATGTAGTGTTATTGATTACTTTATTGTATCTGAATGTATGTTTCATGTGGGCTCATATTTAAACGTTATTTTTTTATTTTTTTTTATTTTATTTTTTTTTATAGCTTTAATTCCAAACTTAGAACATATAAATCAGATGATGAATTCAAATACAAATGCATATTCGATTCAATACACAAAAACGCCCAGACTTAATGCATTAACAATTAACTACAGTTGAATTACATCAAATCACATTTTTAACAACAAAATAGCAAAAAAAGGTATCTTCGATTTGGTGCCACAAAATGATTGGAGTAAATCATTAACGAGTTTATAACGGTTGTTTGCACATTAAGGTGCATACATTTATGAACATCTGTGAAGATATTAACTAGCGAAGACAAATAAGACATATAAGATCTTTCTAACTTCTCTAACTAACCGAAAAAAAAAACACGAAAAACAAAACAAAACAAAACAAAACAAAGAACCTTACACACACAGACACACACACACACACACACACACACACACACGCGCGGCGCGCACGCGCGCGCGCGCGCACACACACACACAGAGTTGGGCATTGCCATAGCCTTTGTTTACAATGCACAACTTGTGTTTCACTGGAATAATGGCAAATATGGACGCCATTGTGTTACAAAATGTCCATGGGACATGTTAAGATGAGCAGCATACTTTTCTATTTCATTTCTGGCTTTCAACAACACAGTAAATATTTAAACTGATGGTAGACTTTTTTCATACTTACACTTGTAAATATAAAACTGGCGAGTAGCAGGATTAAGTCAAACGTTCTATCAGATTTAAAATTACAATCGCAACGAAACAGGATTATGTTTTCATCAAGCAACAGTTTCATAAATTCACATTTTCTGTAACCACATTTTGAAACTCTTGCCAAAAGTTTCGTACATGCTGGCAGTGCCAAAATATATGTTGAATGTTTTCCTTTTCTCTCTTACAAAAAGAGCATTTTTCTGACTCTTCAATTCCCATGCTTTGCAAAATAACATTGGTGCCAATATTCTGTTAATAATTCTCATTTGAAACCATCTTAGCTTTATGTCTTTTATCAGTCGAATTTTGTGAAAAGTTTTAACCATATATACTTCCTTCTGTAATCTTACATTCCATTTACTGCAAAAACCTGGTTCTGTTGTTTAAACGTTATTCCCAGAACTGACTCAAAACATATGCCTGTAGAAATATTTCTTGAAGTACTAAGGCCATTAAATTGAAACCCACCTCGACCAGTTCTACGATAAGTAAATTACTAAGTTTTGTGTGGAATAATGAAAAGAAAATTGATTATTGTGCAATGTTTAATGATAATGATGTTAAGAAACTAATTCAAGATGCTAGTAATTTAATAGATGTTGATATTGATGCCTCATTAGCCTCATTCATTGGTGGTCTCAAGATGGCTGGAAAAAGTCAAGTATGTTAAAGATGTTAAGAGTAGATAATTTCAGACAAAAACCATGTGTTTGACAGAGAATGTGTAGAAAAAAAGACGTGAAGTACTTTAAACTTTACGAACATTTCGCAGAGTTTGCGACAGTATTGTAAAAGATGATGTTGATAATGATAATAAAAAGCTACAAATGATATATTACAGATATATGTATGTGATTTCAAGGGAGACAGTATAAAAATCTGCTTAGCGTTAAGAGATCCGAACGTAGACACTCAATTCTAGATACCTCTGTGAATAGTAGTGGTGATCCTAAATGTTTTTCGGGAACTGTTAAATCTGTTCTTATATCAGAGAGAGAGAGAGAGAGAGGAGAGAGAGAGAGAGAGAGAGAGAGAGAGGCTCTCTTTGCCACTGACAAACGTATGTGTTCAGAGTCATATAAATATGACTCAATCTCAGTGAGTAAAAAATTCTAGAGACTAAATTAAATATTGTTTTCGGATGATCTGTACGTACCACTCCCTTGATCTTAAAAAAATCGGATCTTGAGTTACTTCTGTCAGACTCAATGCAATTTCTTTTATGAAACATATGTTTGTCAGCTATATATCATTGACACTGAAGGGATTTTACGACCTGGCGAAAGAGCCCCCGGTTGTTTTTTTTTTTGTTGATACTTTTTGTCCATCAACCCATTATTATCAGATCTGATGTTTGTTTGCTTCTTTCAGGCGGTGTATGCTCGGACCTTTAGTAGATGTTGACATGAGGATTTATCAGCTGAGTGTGGCGGTGCCTCTGATGCTGTACAGCCAGATCAGAGGTCTGGAGAAGAGGACGCCCGCTTCAGTGATTGCCAACATCCTCACTGTCATTGGTGAGTGTTGTCCTTTGCCATTTGTCAGCTAGCAGTCCGCATGCACAGTGGATTTTCTCTTGCATTATCAGAGAGAGAGAGAGAGAGAGGAGAGAGAGAGAGAGAGAGAGGAGAGAGAGAGAGAGAGAGAGAGAGCGAGGAGACGTGGAGACGAGAGTCAAAACTCAGAATATGGTAATCCTAAATACGCTGAATTGTGGTATATCATATATCATAATTAAGGGCAAGAATTCAAAAGTCAGTTCTTACTGCCTCCCGAACAAACAGACCAACAAAAGTCATTTCAAGTATATAGCTGATACAGAGTGAAGTTCTTTCTTCATGCAAGGCCGATACAATTTTGATCAACGGACAGTCGCAGTGATCTTTGATGTTCAGTCAGATTTCTGAAGTAATGGCACAGGATGGGGAATGGAGAAAAGCAGCGGTAGAGAAAATTGAGCGTGGCCACCATTTGGCCGTCAGACATGAAGTGCTGCAATGAGACATGGAATCCACAGGATCCATGGAAGGTCCCGCAGGCTGGACAATTCTGCAACAGAATTCACGTCATCAAATCGGGGACAGCTACTGCTTATCCCCCGGCTAACATCATCCCAGAGATGCACGGCAGGAGCCAGACCAGGTGAAGGAGACGGCCCCTCCATGCTGCCAATGGCCCCCTGGTCCATCAGATGGGTTTAGTGTGGATGGGTCCTGACGTCCTGCAGAACTGGTCTTCTACCAATGGCCTGTGTCATCAGACGGTCATGGCGTGGATGGACACGCAATTGTCCTACAGTTCTGCACTGTCACCCATGGCCTGGTCATCAAATATAGATTTGGTGTGAACGGACACGGTCTTCCTATAGCACTGCACTGTTAGCCATTGTCTGGTCATCAGATGATCTTGGTGTGGACGGACAGTATCGTCAAACAGAACTGCATTATTACCTATAGCTTGAATCTTTAAGATGGTCTTGGTGTGAACAGACACAACTGTCCTACAGAGCTGCTAGGTTCCCCATGTGCTGGGTCATCAGATGGTCTTGATATTAAAGGACACGATCGTCCTACAGTACTGTACTAATACCCATTGCCGAGGTCCTCAGGTGGTATGATGTGAACGGACACAATCATCTAACAGAATTGCCCTGTTGCCATGACTCGGGTTATCAAATGGAATTGGTATGTACGGGCACGACCGGTTTGAAAAATTGAAACACACACACACACACACACACACACACACACACCACACACACACCACACACAGATAGTCACTGTGACACAGAAGCACAGTGCCTGCTGTCATGTCTTCTGTCCTCTATGGTGTGCAGGTCTGGTCTCATCTTCATCAACTTTTTTAGCGGTCAGCTGCCTGACGTCAGCACACCACGGCCCGCTTTGCCGGCTGGACCATGATGCCCGCCTTTTTTTTGGGACGGTTGTCTTCTCTTTGAGGGAATCAGTCTGGTAAGTGGACAGAGAGAGAGAGAGAGAGAGAGAGACGGGGAGAGAGAGAGAGAGAGAGAGAGAGAGAGATCTCGGCATATTATTTATAAGGGTATAGAGAAAACTACACAGGAACAAGAAAACAGACGATATCTTGTCGAACTAATCTGCTTAGAAACCTACTGGGATCGAAAAACTTTGGACACTGTAGACCTTTAAAACAAAACGGAGATACCACTCCATCCAGAAAGCGACAAACTCAGCCATGATTTTTCCTATACAGTGAATACTTCAGTTATACAGTCTTACTGCAGTTCAGCTCTCACTCAGTGTTACAGAGACATGAGGAGAGGGTAGGCAGTACCAAGCCAGGTAAGTATTAAAAACACATAGCAACAGGACGATTCCCGTTTGATGTTGCTTTCTTCCCAAACCTTTGCCTAATTCACCTAGAAGCCAGGTAGGACTGCAAGAATGAGCAGTTGTGTCTATCGCTTTACCCCCTTTCCCCCTTCCTCTCATATTCCTTCTCCCCCCTTCTGCTTTTCTCCGTCACCACCCTCCACAATTTCTTCCAGTATAAGGATTACATCACTTGGACGAGTAAATATGAAAAAAAAAAACCCACCACTTGCTGTCCACTTGCTTCCAGGTGTTGAACTAATAACGTCCTGTACATTGTATGGGCCATGGAGAACCAGGTAACGTCTGGTAAGTCTGTACTTCTTTTCTGCCACTGAATGGTCTCTATGGTGTGGTCATCTCCTCGGACATGCGGAGTTTGTCTGAGGGTTGACCATCACGGCTGTACTCTGTCCTATGGTGTGGTCAGTCTGAGTCTGACTATGTTGTCCTATACACTGCTATCTTTTTGGCTACCTGGCCTATGGCCCCGACACCCGGGCCAGTATCACCCTCAACCTGCCTGACAATCCCTGGTAAGTCTGAGAGCTCTTTTCATTGTATGTTGGCTTTGTATGGAAAGCAACTGAACTGGTCGCTCACAAGCGAGAAAGGCGATATGAATAGAGACAGAGTTTGGATATCATTTTGAAGAAGTCAATAAAAAAAAATCCAAAATAGAATCATTCTATAATCACAAATGCAACTGATGGATTTGTTGGAGTTAATTGACGTAAATGTTGTTGTAAATCCTTTCCTTGAAGATAAGTAACTTGTATTACAAACAAATTGTGAAGGTGTACCTTTGGACTGATTAAGAGTCAAACAGTATTCATTCTGGAGTTGTTATTCCCGGCAGCGTGAACTTACTGCACATTTTATTCAGGGCAGAATGCCTCGGACATGTTTCACTGAGAGTGGATTGCAAAAAGTTTTTGATGCGATAAAAAATTGCACTATATGGATATAGAATGAGAAACGTACAAAGATGTATGAAAACAGGTTGTTTACTAGACGTGCAATCTTATATGAAAATAAACAGATGTATGGAAACAGGTTGTTTACTAGACGTTCAATCTTATATGAAAATGAACAGAAACTAAGACTGTTAAAACTTGGAATTTCAAGAGATGTCGCCCAGGTGACCAAATATGGCCATTTGTATTGTAATTTGTGTTTTACGTCTTTCCACATTACGTGAGTTTGTAATTTGTTTGGCGACGACAGGTATTACTACACAGTGAAGCCCACTTTCGCAGCAGTGATGTTCCTGTCCTATCACCTGCAGCTGTATGTGCCAGTTCAACTGGTGATGGCATGGCTGAATGTGAGAAAGAAAACGACTGGAACAGGGACGACAAAAAGAAAAACACGCCACAAGGCAGAGGCTGTAGTTAGGGCGGTGTTGTTCATCCTCACCTGTAAGTATAGCAGAGAGAAATGATACTGTTTATTTTCAAGGGAAAACAGAAATGTTTACATCCGGCACTTTGCCAGCTGATAGAACTGAGCATGACTAGCCACTAAACAGAGAGAGTAAACGTTATTGTATTTGCAGCTTAAACAACTGAAATACTTCCCCTGCACAGTAAAAACAAAACGAAAAAAACAAAGCTGAGCCACCGTAGTACATGAAATGGGCATGTTCAAAGACTGTCTGTAGCTCATAACTGTCACCGTCCCGTTTTCTCTTTTCTTTGTGATGACATTTTGTTTCTTTTAATTGTGAAGTGTACAACCGTAAGGTCAGTGGGTGTGTTAATAGTGATGTCTGCAGAGTTGTCCAAATCCTGTGTGGAACTGTACGGCTGTACCCAAACTACCTGACTGTATTAGTGCTGACGTCCATCTTTTATGCACACTTTATGGGACTATTTTGTGTCGGTAAAGATTTTGATAGGAGCGCCCACAGCGTGTGAGAATTCCTGATTTTTCACTGTATTGATCTCAATATTTCTGAACAATTAAACAGTAAGAGAAAACAAGGGCTGACTAACAGTCATATTGACGACTTTATAAAGACTTAAATCAAAAAACAAAATTGAAATAAAGAAAGTGGGGAAAAATATGTTGTTCATATCAAAAACCTTTCACTTGTTGCGTGAGAGAGCCACCCTACTTCCGTCAAGCGTGAGAGAGCCACCCTACCTCTCGTCAAAAGAGTAATTCTGTGGTGTTCTCGCCACCAAGGATTCAAAAAAGAATCCAACAGCACCCCCCCAAAGCCAGCCAGCGAAGGGTAGTAAATGGAACAAAACGAAAGTGTGTAGAGGAAAAAAAAGTTGCTGAAAAAACTAAAAGCATTATGCAAACAGTATAAAATGTAGGGGACAATCTTTGAGCCTATGCTCGAGGATCCATTCAAGGATGCAAGGGAGATCAAAAGATATGGAACAGTCTGAGTGGTTAGCTCTGCTGTTTCAATAACCCAAGCATTTGCGAGTGGCTAAGAATTTACAGAACAACCTTTACTTGGATCTCCTAAGAGATGCAATCTCCCACTAATCTCAATATTGGTATCCAAACTGTATTCCTGTTTGCTCTCTTCT
>JADBJO010015337.1:40000-44092 GCA_016801955.1 Conus betulinus
TGTCGCCAAGGTGACCGAATATGGCCATTTGTATTTGCAATTTGTGTTGTTTTACGTCTTTCTACATGATGTGAGTTTGTAATTTGTTTGGTGACGACAGGTATTACTACACAGTGAAGCCCACGTTCGCAGCAGTGATGTTCCTGTCCTATCACCTGCAGCTGTATGTGCCAGTTCAACTGGTGACGGCATGGCTGAATGTGAGGAACGACTGGAACAGGGACGACAAAAAGAAAACACGCCACAAGGCAGAGGCTGTAGTTAGGGCGATATTGTTCACCCTCACCTGTAAGTAGTATAGCAGAGAGAAATGATACTGTTTTTTTCAAGGGAAACAGAGAAATATATGCTTTTTTACCATCCGGCACTTTCCCAGCTGATAAAACCAAGAGTGACTGGAACTAACTGAGCATGACTAGCTACTAAACAGAGTGAGAGAGAGCAAACGTTGTACTTGCAGCTTAAACTATGAAAAAAAAAAACACAACCTGAGCCAGCGTAGTACATGAGATGGGCATTTTCCAAGACCTGTCTGTAGGTCAACACTGTCTTTCTCTTTCCTTTGTGATGTCATTTTGCTTCTTTTAATTGTGAAGTGTACAATCGTATGCAGTGTGTGTGTGTTAAAGTGATGTGATGTCGGCAGAGTTGCCCCAAATCCTGTGACTGTTAACTGTACAGCTACCCAAACTATGTGACTGCATTAGTGCTGATATCTATGGTTATGCACACTGTGTGGGACTATTTGTGTCAGTGAAGATTTTAATACGAGCGCCCACAGCGTGTGATGATTCCTGCTTTCTTACAGTAGTGATCTGAATGTTTCTGAACATTTAAATAGTAAGACAAAAACAAGGGCTGACTAACAATTATATTGACGACTTTGCAAAGACTGAATCAACAAGAAAAACTGAAATAAAGAAAATGGGCGAAAATATATTATTCATATGAGAAACTCTTCACTAGTTGCGAAGCTATCCTACCACCCTTCAAAGGCAGATTTAATTTGTATTACCTGCTCCAAGGAAGCTATCCTACACCCTTCAAAGGCAGATTTAATTTGTATTACCTGCTCCAAGGCCTTTTATCCTTTTATAGGTTCTTTCAGTAGTGATCTTTATAGTGATGCTTAAACTGTGCGACTGTTGTTGCTTTGTTTCAGGGATAACCACAATATTGCTGCCCAAATGTGCGACTCTTTTGCTTTGTTTCATTTCCTTCTGTGTGACTGATGCCCAAACTGTGTAGCTTTGCGTCAGTGGTGATGTCAGTACTGGTGCCCAAATGTGTCACCGTTGCTGCTTTGAATCAGCAGTGATCGTTATATCGGTACCCAACCTGGGCCTGCTGGTCTCCTTTGTTTCAGTTGTTATCTTTATAGCTGTGCACAACCTGGACATGCTGATCTCCTTTGTTTCAAATATTATCTCTATAGCTGTGCACAACCTGGACATGCTGAGCTTTGTTTCAGTCGTTATCTCTCTATAGCTGTGCCCAACCTGGACATGCTGATCTCCTTTGTTTCAGTCGTTATCTCTATAGCTGTGCCCAACCTGGACACGTGATCTCCTTTGTTTGAGTTGTTATCTCTATAGCTGTGCCCAACCTGGACAAGTTGATCTCCTCTGTTTGAGTTGTTATCTCTATAGCTGTGCCCAACCTGGACATGTTGATCTCCTCGTGGGGGCCGTCGCCAGCTCCTTCCTGGCCCTCATCTACCTGCTGACCCCCCCAACGACCCCATGTCGCCGTCATCGTCTTCCTCATCGTGTTAGGCTCCTTGGGGTTCGTCATTGGCACCTACACCTCTATCATCGATATAATACAGAAGTACTAAGACAATATCATGTGTCTGGGGTCATCCCATGATGGGAAAAAAGAAAACGAGTTCATGACCATCCAGTGTGCCGTGGTCAGCACCATGACCGGACAACTGGGGGTGGTCAGTTTTGGATTCCTTCCTAAGATCTACCATCGTGGGAGTTTTCCACTTCCGATCGACTCCTACCCAGAGTTCAAATCATTGTGGGTTTGAACGTGAAAGCTGAGGTTACACTATGTAGCCTTGTGCACTTCAGTGATGTCACTTAAAGGATACATATGTAATGTCACTGAAAACAAGTTGATGTCGAGAGATGATATTGAAAGGAGGAGCAGATGAGTGCTGATATCTATGGTTATGCACACTGTGTGGGACTATTTTGTGTCCGTGAAAATTTTAATACGAGCGCCCACAGCGTGTGATGATGATTTACTGCTTTCTTACAGTAGTGATCTGAATGTCTCTGAACATTTAAATAGTAGTAAGTCAAAAACAAGGGCCGACTAAAAATTATATTGACGACTTTGCAAAAAGACTTGAAAAAAAAAAAAAAAAAAAAAAAAAAAAATGGGCGAAATATATTATTCATATGAGAAACTCTTCACTAGTTGCTTGAGGAAGCTATCCTACCATCCTTCAAAGGCAGATTTTATTTGTATTACCTACTCCAAGGAAGCTATCCTACCACCCTTCAAAGACACATTTAATTTGTATTACCTGCTCCAAGGCCTTTTATCCACTGGATCAAAGTCATTAGAAAGACACAGCTGATCGAGTCTGTGCTCTTGGTGTCAAATGGAGACACACCACAGTCCGTAATTCTGTGTGTGTTCTCGCCACCAATGATTCAAAAAAGAATCCAACAGCACCCCCAAAGCAGCCAGCGAAGGGTAGTAAATGGAACAAAACGAAAGTGTAGAGAGGAAAAAAGTTGCTGAAAAACTAAAAGCATTATGCAAACAGTATAAAATGTAGGGGACAATCTTTGAGCCTATGCTCGAGGATCCATTCAAGGATGCAAGGGAGATCAAAAGATATGGAACAGTCTGAGTGGTTAGCTCTGCTGTTCAGTAACCCAAGCATTGCGAGTGGCTAAGAATTTACAGAACAAACTTTACTTGGATCTCCTAAGAGATGCAATCTCCCACTAATCTCAATATTGGTATCCAAACTGTATTCCTGTTGCTCTCTTCTTTCAGTAGTGATCTCTATAGTGATGCTCAAACTGTGCGACTGTTGTTGCTTTGTTTCAGGGATAACCACAATATTGCTGCCCAAATGTGCGACTCTTTTTGCTTTGTTTCAATTTCCTTCTGTGTGACTGATGCCCAAACTGTGTAGCTTTGCGTCAGTGGTGATGTCAGTACTGGTGCCCAAATGTGTCACCGTTGCTGCTTTGAATCAGCAGTGATCGTTATATCGGTACCCAACCTGGGCCTGCTGGTCTCCTTTGTTTCAGTTGTTATCTCTATAGCTGTGCACAACCTGGACATGCCGATCTCCTTTGTTTCAGTTGTTATCTCTATAGCTGTGCCCAACCTGGACATGCTGAGCTTTGTTTCAGTCAGTTATCTCTATAGCTGTGCCCAACCTGGACATGCTGATCTCCTTTGTTTCAGTCGTTATCTCTCTATAGCTGTGCCCAACCTGGACAAGTGGATCTCCTTTGTTTGAGTTGTTATCTCTATAGCTGTGCCCAACCTGGACAAGTTGATCTCCTTTGTTTGAGTTGTTATCTCTATAGCTGTGCCCAACCTGGACATGTTGATCTCCCTCGTGGGGGCCGTCGCCAGCTCCTTCCTGGCCCTCATCCTACCGGCCCTCATCTACCTGCTGACCCTGATGACCCAGCCCCAACGACCCCATGTCGCCGTCATCGTCTTCCTCGTCTTCATCATCGTGTTAGGCTCCTTGGGGTTCGTCATTGGCACCTACACCTCTATCATCGATATAATACAGAGTACTAACACAATATCGTGTGTCTGGGGTCATCCCATGATGGGAAAAAAAGAAAACGAATTCATGACATATCCAGTGTGCAGTGGTCAGCACCATGACCGGACAACTGGGGATGGTCAGTTTGGATTCCTTCCTAAGATCTACCATCGTGGGAGTTTTCCACTTCCGATCGACTCCCTACCCAGAGTTCAAATCATTGTGGGTTTGAACGTGAAAGCTGAGGTTACACTATGTAGCCTTGTGCACTTCAGTGATGTCACTTAAAGGATGCATATGTAATGTCACTCAAAACAAGTTGATGTCGAGAGATG
>JADBJO010015338.1:0-44091 GCA_016801955.1 Conus betulinus
ACAGACTAAGCTACCTTGTGTGACACGTGTGACACCAAAGATAGTATCCTATTGAGGAATGTCTCCCCGGCCAAAAACAATAGATGAAAAAAAAAAAAAATAACAAAGAAAAGGATAAAAACACCACAAACACCACCACTGTGTTCCGATAGATGTCCAGGAAGCTACCCTCTCTCTCTCTCTCTCTCTCTCTCTCTCCCATTCTCGCATGAGATGTCCCTCGAGCGCGGCATAATGCCTCCTCAAATCAAATCTGGTTCGCCTCTGCTTCCACTGAAACAATCGAGCGCTCCCTTCTCTCTCTCTCTCTCTCTCTGTTGATACCCTTGCCCCTGTTGATAAAAGTCTTTTGCTAGATTCTGTGTGGGATCTTTCTGCTACCACGCCATTCTCTGAGATTAAGTTGACTCAGGCTGCTGATGATGATAATGATGAGCATTCACGAGCGCAACAACATACTTCTAACTTCGTTGATAGTTTTTGTTCTACAAACACCTCAGCAAGAGCTCGAAGACAGATTGGGGTGAAATCTACCCCGAAACTTGCCAAACGCTCAAAGCGCAATCGTAGACGAACCCTGTGTCCTATTCAGCATGTTGACAGGTCGGTCAATGACAAACTTGATTCTATAGAAACGACCCTTGATATCATGGCGAATAGCCAAACTGAAAGACACCTTGAGTTAGTGTCAAAACTGGAAGATTTTAAAGTAGCTCTGAAGAAGGAGCTTAAACATTATATTGACCACAAAATAGAATGTCTGCAGTCACATATAGATGACCTTACATCTTCTATCTCTAAAATGGACAACACTATTGTTAGTTTGGTCAAACAAAACCACTCCTTAAAAACACAGGTTTGGAACTCTCCAGTCCCACATCCAAGTGATCAAAAACCGACCTATGGCTATCAGTGTTTCCACCCAATGTAACCTTCCTGTTGCTAACGTCAATGTAAATGCTGTTGACGTACAACAGAGTGTCTTGTCTCTCTCTGAAGATGCGGTGTCTTCCCCATCCCCCGTTCATGGCATTTTAGATTATAGAACCCCCACAGACCTGACACCCCCAGAAGATGAGGCGAGTGAGGAGTGTCCGGCAAACAAATGTCAGTCTGATCCTCAGGATCAGCATGCCGACATAGTCAACATGGACGTACCTGTCCAAAACCGTTTTGATCTTTTATCCAGTCTCCATGAGAAACAGCAGGGACCTGACAACACTGCACTTTTTAAACACTCCCCCAATGTTCAGAGTTCTACAGAAAACTTCCTCCAGCACCAGGACTCTACACATAGCGTTTAACCCAACACACCAAAAATCACCACCATCCCCAATCATGCTTCATCACTGCTCATAGGTGACTCGGTCATAAGGAATTTAAATCCCCAAAAGCTTCAGACGTATAACGACCCTCTCTTTAAAATATGCATTCCCGGTCTAACTGCAGTCGACATCGTTCAATGGTTAAATGGCTCAGAAAAACAAGAACAAATACAAACTGTCATTATACACGTTGGTGTCAATGACTGCCCAGCTGGTCCTATCCCAACCCAGGTCTGGTGTGAACTGATTGGATTATGCCAGACCTGTTTCCCCTCAGCTTATATATAGCCTTTAGTTCCATCATCCCAGCTCGTGGCCGGAGTCACTTAAACAACAGCATTGCACCATCTAACAGGAACCTTTATTCAGCCTGTACCAGTATGAAAGTAGACCTAATTGCCAACCACAGTGCCTTTGTCACCCCACGTGGTGCACCACGTCTCGCTCTGTATAGAGATATTACCCACCCTAGCGTGACAGGCACTGCATGCCTGGCAGTAAATTTTAAAAAAGTTCTTCCCCAGATTGTGCAACCCAGAGTCCAAGACTCTTTCCGTGGACCTGTGTCTTCTCTCGTGGACCATCCCAACATACCTCAGTTTCTTCCTTAGACCACAGTAGGGGGGAGAGTCCCATTTTACAGCAATACCCAGTACCGCTCACAACCCTACTCTTCGGTGAATGAGCGAGTTCCCCCATTAGCTTCCTCTTCCCACTTCCCCCAGTTACCCTCCCATAATGGCCAGGTCAGCTGTGACAGGACCTATCCAATACAGACTGGATATCCACATGATCTGGTCCCTACAGAGAGGTTGGAACGTGACACTGACGTAATGATTTTTCCCTCCCTAGTTAACCAGTCTAAAGATAGTAGACCTATGAATGCTTCTAACGATGCTTCTTCAGCAGCATTCCCCCATTCCACCTCCTTCCCCAGACAAAATTACACAGCTCCCTACTCCGCTTATCCCAGAATCCCAGCTCCATACCCATACCTGCCCTATGTGCCTGGAGGAGACCCCTTGCCAAGACAGTACATTGGTTCGGGTGGTTCTAACTCCTTGTCCACACAACAGGGTGTAAACTACGACTCCCGAAATAGGCCACCACCCAGGAATCCCCAATACCAGTATGCCAACCATTTAAACATGGCACCCTGATGGCCTACCAGCGTGGTCTTCAGCGATCTATACCAGCCTGGTAGACTCTACCCTATTTATCAAACCTAATGCTCATATGATCCACCCCATAATGGAATTGCTGGTAATGTGTGAATTGAAGTTGTTTTTCATGTTTGTATGACCATTTGTTCTTTATGCATTCATTATTGTTATGTAGTCTCTGAACGTTTGAAGGGACTCAAGTCGTCAGTAGATTTGAAGTTCGTTTGTATAAATGGTCCTGCTTACACGGGTGGAGGCAATGATGATATTGGATCGTGGTGCTTCTCCTTAGAAATTGTGTGGCCTTGTTGGTGTGAAAGCTTTCTTTATAAATATTTGCATTATATTGATTATTGAACTTTAGATACCTTTCTTCGTAGTTAAGTTTTTTTTTTTTTTTCACTCTGTGATTCTAGTGCATGTTTGGTGTGTGTCATTTTGATTCCTACTGAGTTGATTTATAATTGCTATTGTCCTGCTGTTATTATTATGACAATATCAATGCCACCAAATGGCTAAGTAAACCTGGATTTAAGATAGGATATCTTAATGCTTGCCATTTGATAAACAAAATTTCAGAGCTACCCTCTATTATATGTCTAATTCTAATGATTGTTTTCATGTTTTCGGGTTTTCTGAATCGCGATTAAGTAATGTAATACCTGACAGTGTACTCTCGATTCTTGGTTACAATATAATCCGAAGAGACGCTGCCGTGAAATTCGAAACTGGTTTGGTAACGTATGTTCATCAATCTGTAAATTATAGGGTCTTGAATATGTTCAACAGATTCAATATTGAAAGTATTTGGATTGAAATTCGCCTAAAAGGGACCCAAACGTTTTTAGCCGGCTTCATATACAGAAACCCAGAAGAGAGGGTAGAGTGGTCACAGCGTTTCGAACTCATGATGGAAGATGTTTTGAGTTGTTCTACGGAAGTTGTCCTGTTGGGTGATTTTAATATTGACTTACTGAAGCCCCACGAAACATGGAAAAGATGTTATGGATTATTCAACCTGAAGCAATTAATAAACACCCCTACTAGGAAAACGCCAGAGTCTGAAACAATAATAGACCACATTTATGTCACTAGCCCCAGTAACATAATAGAAACGTCTGTTCCAGTCCTTGGCCTAAGCGACCATTTCCCAGTATGCTTAACCTGGTCAAAGAAAGGTATAAAAATTCCCAGATGTGGTCAAAATGTATATCGTTTCGCTCCTATAGAAACTTTATTGAGGAAGAATTCCTGTCTGACTTAAGCATGGCAAACTTTTACAGAGGTCCAACATACAGACCCGGATAAAGCATTATCAATATGGTATACAATTTTCATGTCCGTTTTTGATAAACATGCCCCCCTAAGAACCAAGCGGGTCAAATACATAGAAAACCAGCGCATGGTTGAATGCAGAAATTAATGCCGAAATCCAGACTCGCGAGAAACTATTGCAAGCCACTGGGCAAAGACGATAACTTCAAGAAACAGCGAAACAAAGTAACAGCAATGAAACGACGCGCTAAAAAAAGTGTTTTTAATGACCTGATTAATCTAAAAGTGACACTAAATCAATTTGGAAAGCTATAAACCAACTATCAGGGAAAAGTCATTAGCAACAGCCCCTAGTAGTGATAATCTCTCTGCCGAAAAGCTGAATAAACATTTCACAACTGTTGCCCAAAGAGTTGTTTACGACAGACAACTCACAGTCAAACGATCTGTTGTTGTTAAAACATTTTTGTGATTAAAAAATCATCCACATTCAAAACTTCAGTTCCCATTCATTAGTGTGCACGAAGTTTTCAAAGAACTATCATCTTTAAAACAGTCTCGTTCACGGGGTTTGGATGGACTTGACAGCAAAATCTTGAAGATATCTGCACCCATTATTTCGGAACACATTACATATGTTTACAATCTCTGTCTTGAAAATTGTTGTTATCCACAAGCATTTAAGGATGCCAAAGTGCTGCCGATTCATAAGTCTGGTGATCTTTCGGACCCATCCATTATAGACCGATTTCTATATTATCTGCTTTGTCCAAACCTTTGGAAAAACACATTAAATGTAATCTTCATTCACATTTTACCAAATATGATCTATTTCACCCCAATCAGAGTGGATTTAGAGCCAGTCATTCCTGCCACACCATGCTCACAAACTTAATAGAAGAATGGCATTTAAACATAAACAATGACTTATTCACTGCTGCTGTCTTTGTTGATTTTGCAAAAGCATTTGATACCATTGATCATGATCTTTTATCTAGAAAATGTATTTTATATGGACTTACTCAGACTCAGTAAAATCTCCTTTCCTCTTTTTTGAATAATAGAAGACAAGCAGTATTTTCAGGATTCCATTATGTCACCTCTTATGACTGTGAAATATGGTATTCCTCAAGGATCTCTTTTAGGTCCTATTTTGTTTTCTATTTATGTTAACGATTTACCACTTCATGTAACGTCGTCTACTGAACTGTTTGCTGATGATACTACCCTTTATAACAAAGATAAAAGTCCTGAAGTAGTGTGTTGCAACATGCAGAATGATTTAGATAAATTAGTCAGCTGGACCGAAGCAAATCATATGGCTCTTCATCCTCTTAAGTCAAAGTTCATGTTAGTTACCACCAGACAGAAAAGACAAAACATTAAAACCAGCCTGCCAAGCCTTAAAATTTATGACAAAGCATTGGAAGAAGTCGAATCGCACAAATTGTTAGGTCTTACACTTGATAATAACATATCTTGGTCTAGCCACATATCTTTACTTTGTAAAAAACTATCCATGAAAGTGTTTCAGCTAAATAGAATAAAGCATTTTCTTGATGAGCATACTCGAAAGATATTTTTTCCATGCATTCATTCAACCGGACATAGACTATGCTTCAACTTGCTGGGATTTGGCAAGTAAAAACTCCTTAAGACCTCTTAAGAGCTTATACAGACGTTCTCTCAAACTTATTCTGCTCAAATCATCGTCCCTCCAACCCAGTGATTACAAATACTTAGGTATTCTTCCCTTTGAGTTTAAATGCCGCTTTAATAAAGCTAATTTTATGTACAAAATTATAAATAATTTAACGCCGTCTTATCTCCATAGAAAATTCATTGTAAACGATATTCGTAGTAAACGTACTATTTTCACCCCACGACCTAGGACTAATCTCTTCATGACCTCCCTTACTTACTCGGGTGCCAGACTTTGGAATGAATTGTCCGATCATCTTAAGAACAGCTGTAGTTTGACATCTTTCAAAAAGGCTTACCACAAGACGTTATGGAAACATCTTTAAAATGCCGGCTTGGTTACTTTCGATTTCTAAGTACCTTTTTCCCCAGTCCAAGTCAAATGGCCATTTTCCCCTCACTAAAGCATGGATGTAAGTTTTTTTTTTTTTTTTTTTTTTTTTTTTTTTTTTTTTTTTTTTTTTTTTTTTTTAAACGAAACACCATTACATGTACCTGTATTCTATTTGTGATTTGAATCCTGGTTCTGATGAGTGTGTGTCTATGGTGGTGGGAGAATTCGTTTGATGAGTTTTGATGATATGTCCTCACCTCTAAATTAGGAATTTTTTTTTTTTTTTCGATTCTTCTCTCTCTCTCTCTCTCTCTCTCTCTCTCTCTCTCTCTCTCTCTCTCTCTCTCTCCTCTCTCTCTCTTTCTCTGTTTTTGTGTGGGCGTGTGCGCGCATGCTATGAACATACGCCCCAATAGTGTGTGTTTGTCTGCATTTTTTGAATTATTACAGCTCATCTCTTTCGTAAATATTCGTATTCTCTCTCTCTCTCTCTCTCTCTCTCTCTCTCTCTCTCTCTCTCTCTCTCTCTCTCTCTCTCTCTCTCTCTCTCTGATTATGGATTTGTGTATTCAATTTTTTTCCCCTGTAGTTGCTATAATGACTTCCAGGTTTTGCAATTTTTTTTCTCTTCTTCTTTTCTTTGTGTTTTTCCCCAAGGCTGGGTGGAAAAAAGCATGTACACTTTGCTTATCTCATTACCCTGGTAAAATAAAATTTCGTTCGTTCGTTGACTTACACATATGATACATCAATTGCTTTCTATCAAATTTTACTTTGTGTTGATTCCAAATCTGTTTTACAATCACTAGAGCGTTGGGACTGCAAAGCTAGAAAATATTTGCTTTTTGAAATAATACATATACTGCATTGTTTTCATAACACTAGGCGTAAGAATTGATTTTTATTTGGTCCCATCTCACTGTGATATAAGTGGAATGAAATAGCAGACAGTCTAGCAAAAGAAGGAGCAAACAGAAACACGAAAAAAAAATTACTGAACATCCCTTAGATCTATCCTTTTGTGAATTAATCCAAATTATGGAAGAATGTATGCATAAGCAGAATTCTAGTAAAAAAAAAAAAAAGGCTGCTTTACCGTCATGCCCAGGGCACATTGTTAGATAAATTCATAAATTAAGGCTGAATACTTGGAACACTAAGCATTCTCATGGTATTTCTTGTGTATGCAGAGAAAACATTTCTGTACATCATCTTTTGTTGGAATGCTCAGTGTTGACCCCGCTCTATCAGGAGAAAGGTATTCAGATGAATAACTTTGATAATGTCAATACTGTCTTATATGGTTCATATGTTGCTGAAATTGCTATGGTATTTCGCAGTCACAGGTTGCAAAATTTTTTATAAAGATCAATAATTTTGTGTGTACCACTAGGGTATTTCACTCATGTCAATATGCATACATCAGATGTGGGTTTGAAAGTACTAACGTGGATGATAAGTGTGGTTTTTTATCTTTTCTTTTTTTTTTTTTTTCTTTCTTTTTTTTTTTTTTGTTTTTGATAAAAGTGTCTAATATCATCTGGCGATGAAAAGACGTTTTAAATAAACCACTGGACTGATACAATTATCAATCACTGCTAACATTGCCCACCGCAGAACAGATCTTGAAACTAACAATATTCAATGTGTCTGGGTTGGAATTTACAAAGAAAGAAACAAACCACCACCACCACCACCACCACCACCAATGGAACAACTCACCGCCATCATCAAATGTGAAAGACACCACCACAAAAATACAAACGCCAGCTACACATGGATAACACCCAGAAGAGAAAGAAGAATATCAAGAAACAGATTAAGGCTGCCTCAGGAGTTGAAAAGAAAGGGTTCTGGGAAGATCAGAAACCGCGACTCTGTGCTCGTAGCATAGCAGAATCAGCAAAAAAAAAAAAAAAAACAAAAAAAAACAAAAAAAAAAAAAAACCCAAGGTGGCTCCTTCAGAGACTCCTTCCAGTTCTCCAAGAAGCTATCTGAGCAGCCAAAATCAGGGACACTCACAGCCCAGGGACAATTTGAAACTCTTGAACAGCGTCACAGGAAAACCTACACCAACCTACTCAAGGAGAACCACTTAAGATCCAGGGCTGTGTACGACCTGCAGCAGGAGAAAGAAAGTTCAGTGACAAGCCACCCGCATTAGATGCGGCAAAGACAGTGGTTACGAAAGCTGGAGCCACATTTTCGTCTTGATCTAATAGAATACCCTGCATGCTTTATGAATATTCAAATCACCACGAGTGACTCCACAAACTGATAAGGTCAGTATAGGGGAAACTGAAAAATAAGTGATCGATTAATGACAGCAGATGGAGTGTGCATTCCCAAATAGTAAATCTCGAGTATATCGACCGGTTCAAACCAGTATCACTTCTGAACGTTATGGGGAAAATCTTCTTCGACTGATGGCCAGACTGATTAGATAGTTGACAGAAAATGAGTACTTGGACTTATTAATCTAGAAAGAAAGCATCCCGTGAATGGCTGTCTGTTTAGAACATACTGCTAGACCAATGATTTGGAAAGCAATCTAACAACTAAGGCGGAAGAAATAGATCTCGACGTGGTGTGGCTCGATCTTGCAAATGCGTATGGATTTGTGCCACACTGGTTGATTCAACTGGCCCTTGAAATGTATTTATATCCCAAAGAACATCCGTGAAATGCTGAAGAAGCATTTCCTTGGCTTCTCAATGAGATCTAGTTGCAAAGTGAGACGACTGCAGGCGGAAATCTAAACAAATCTTGCATAAATGTCAGCGAACCGCCCAGAGAAACGTGGACAAACGAGTCACAAGACAAAACACAACGCGTTTCGACCTCTTAGGCCTTCTTCAGGTGAAACAAAAACGAATAAAATAACGAAAATTCACGTAGCTTTGATCGCTTCAGAAGGCCTTCTTCCTTGCGCTGAACTCTGAAGCGATCTGAAGCGATCAAAGCTAAGTGAATTTTCGTTATTTTATTCGTTTTTGTTTCACCTGAAGAAGACCTGAGAGGTCGAAACGAGTTGTGTTTTGTCTTGTGACTCGTTTGTCCACGTTTCTCTGGGCGGTTCGCTGACATTTATTTAAGATTTTCTCAATGAGGTTCTCTGTGAAAGGAATGTGCAACAGACTGGATTATTGTGGATGTTGGCAAAGCACTGAGCTGTGAAATTTCTTCAATACTGTTTGTGTTGTAACGGGGCTCATCTTCAAAGCAGCCATGAGCCGTACAGGCTCAGCAGACTTCGGAAAGGGATACCAATGCCTCCTCTAACTGCTCTCATGGACGGCGTAGCAATTCATTAAACTAAGAAAGATGAGACAAAACACCAAAGCAATTAGACGAGTTAATAGCTTCATCCAGAATGAGTCTTAAAAAAATCCATCCTCGATGAGTACAAAGTGGCAAAAGCAAGGTTACTCACCATGCTTAAGGATTCTGAAGACAGAATCGTGAGATCAGCGCAGCTCAATCTAAAGACTGGCAGAACATGGACAATTTGGAAAGTAGCGGACATAGAAAGGACAATCTCAAGATCAGGAAAACAACAGGATACACACAAACCAACCAGTGTACTGGGATCAGCAGAAATAAAGTGGCAGTCAATGACAAAATGGAAAGCAAAAAACAGACATGGTAATGAAAGAACTGAAGAAAAAAAGACGCTGCCAAGAGAACCCCAGAAGGCAGCCCAGCAAGGTCAACAGGCACAGTGAACTATGTTGCAAAACACACACCAAAGAAGCCCCGTCTGGATTGACATATGGCGTATGTCTTTCTTAGGCTCAGCGTCATTCTCAAATCTGTATATGAACTCATGCTATCACCTTCAAACCTGGTGAAAAGGGGGAAGCAGATGACCCTGCATATTGTCAGTCAGGGCAAACAAACGGTGAAACATGTCCTGTTCATGCAGAGTAGCGCTACTCCGGGAAAGACAGGCATGGAGACAGAACCACGAGCCCGAAGAGATAGTATATAGCACTGCCAGGGGAAACAATAAGCCATCAGGAGCTCCAGTAAACGACATTGTACATGGTAGGAGATCACAAGTCAGTACAAACAAATCTGACGTCAAGTGGATGGAAGCGGGGTTTACTGGGTGTTTTGGATGACTGGGAAAAAAAAAAAAAAAAAAAAAAACATCCAGAGATCACCAGGAAGAGTGACACGAGAGTACACTTGGTACTGCATTCAGGTTCATCAAAACACAGTCCGATTGAATTCACCGTGCCAGATGAAAAAAAAAAAAAAAAAGCAGAACATAGGAAGGACGTATCTACATGTATGAGAATTGTGCCAGTCTAGCTAGAAGCTTGACAGAGCCCAAGCCATACAGATTTCAGCATGGGGAAGTGTACAATTATCAGCCTTAGATCTCAGAGAACGATTTCTGCTAAGAAGAGGACTGTAACGCTCAAGGCAATGGCAGAGGTGGCTGAAAACAGTTCTAGCGGATCTGCTCGAGGAGAGGCAAAAGTGGACATCATTAATTTACTTTTCTAAACATGGAACAAGTGTACTATAGCCATGCAGATAAGAAAGACATCAAAGAGGTATACACTGAGACGCCCACCCACGTCGAAACTGGAGGTTAGAATCCTGCCAGTGACAAAAAAAAACCCCACACAAAAAAAAAAACAAAATGTTGAAAACGGAAGGGCTTTTAGAAGTTTAGGCATGGGGTTTTCTTCTTCTGTTCAGAGTTACTGCTGTGATCTGGTGACTGAGAGTAGTGGAAATGTATCCACCGGATGAACAATGGCCATTCATACTGCTTTTTTTTTTTTTTTTAACTGCTTCTTTTATGTACTTTATTTATTTATTTTGCTGCATCATGATTTTCAAATAAGTGGGAAAAACTGTAATCCGGTTGCAATGAAGCAAGCGTACAGAGCGGTGCACCTGGGACGACCTATCCAGCTGAAGGAGGTCAATATGTAAACGAATGATGTAAGTGGTTGTATACCTTGTTCAGGTTTTTCCATGACAGGATAGTCCTCTTTCTCTGTCTGTCTGTCTGTCTCTTTCTCTCTCTCTTTGTCACACTCTCTCTCTCTCCCTCTCCGTCCCTCCTCTCTCTCCTTCCCTCCCTCCCTCCCTCCCTCCCTCTCTGTCTCTCTCTTAATGTAGCGATAGTCCAGAAAGGCCCTGGTTGGCTGAATAAAGATTACTGCAACTGGAGCTGTCTGGGAGAACAGGACCAGAACCCTTCAAAACTAAGACAGAAGTGGCCGAAAAGAGTTCCAGCCGGATAATTGTGAAGGTCGTGAATATTTTTCCATTTTCCTGGGATGGCTTTCTCAGTCTGCCATATCGCCGTACGTAGGTGTGGACATTAAACCTAAATGTAACTAACTTTAATTTCACAGCCTGCCAAAGGTGTTCCATAGCTATGGCTGTAAGACATCCACCACAGTGACTTTGACAGTGACTAGCTTTGATTTCGCAGTGTATAACAGAAGCCCTATAGCTATGTCAGGAAGAGATCCATCGTAAAGTGATCTGACCGTGACTAGCTAGCTTTCATTTCACAGCATACAACTTATGTCCCAAGCTATGTCAGTGAAACATCCAACACAAAGTGACTTGATTGTAACTCATTTCGCAGCTCACAACAGGTGCCCCACAGCCATGTCAGCAAGAGATCCAACATAAAGTGACCTGATTGTGACTAACTTTAATCTCACATCATACAACAGGTGCCCCGAGCCATGTCAGCAAGAGATCCGACACAAAGTGCCCTGATTGTGACTAACTTTAATCTCATATCTTACAACAGGTGTCCCATAGAGTCAGGGGAAAACAATCAGTGGCACACGTCTTCACGTCATGCAAAGCAGAGCTTACCCAAGGAAGGAACACACAGAGGCACACCTGAGTGCTTATCAAATAGATCACACGTCATCAATGCTGCCAGAGGGACATCATGCCAGCCAGAGCTCCAGTAGCAATGTTTTACATGGCAACAGGCGGCTAATCATTGTGTGGAACGACTGTGACAGCTGGAGTACAGAAACAGTAGTTAGAACAGAGAGAGAGAGAGAGAGAGAGAGAGAGAGAGAGAGAGAGATGATGATGATGATGACAATCTTTATTTCCAAGGGTAGCAGATAAGCAAACACATGCTTTTTTTCATTCGGCCCTTGCCCCGTTAAGGGACTAAATAAGCATAACTAGTGACTAAAACTGACAAAAAACTTTTAACAAACACACATATTTTCACAAATACATTAAAAAGTTGATGAGTTGTTCTTCCCATAACATTGAGAGAGAGAGAGAGAGAGAGAGAGAGAGAGAGAGAGAGAGAGAGAGAGAGACGAGAGAGAGAGAGATGATAGAGCACACTACTCCTGTTTAACAAATGAAACGATTCTGATCGAATCAGGGTTCGCGTTTATCATTAGTTACGGGTATTTTACGATTTCAGATGAAGAAACACTGACAAAAAACAACCAACAACAACACAACAACAAAATCGGCCATCAGTGCTGCTAACGATCTGACATTTATCTGACTAGATGGCAGTGGGAAGTAGACTGTTGTGTTCTTTGCACTTGACTTTTGCCCATTGCTATGACAAAGCCACGAGGTTGTTGGACCTTTTTGCCTTTGGCCGAGCATCCTGTACCAGTCTAACAATGACTCGCGTGATCAGTTTACTCACTGTGCCATGCGAAAGTAGACTAGAGGAAGTTCTTTGTTATACATGTGACTGAGAAGTACGCCACTCTAGCCAGCAGCCTGAGGGAATTTGGCCTTGGAGTGCAAGTAGAGGTTGGTGCAAGGTAGTTAATATGCACACATCTTGCCTGTGATCTGGTGAAGAGTTGTCGATTTCTTGGAGAAAGAGGACCAGCGTCTTAAAGTCAATAGCAGGAACTGCTAAAATGAATTCCAGCTGAACAGATTTGGTTAAGATGGAACACACACGTACACTCAGACAGACACAGACAGACAGAGAGACAGACACACTCACATACACACACAAACACGCATACACACAAACGGCGCATACACATATGTATGCATGCACACACACATATGCACATACACACTCACACACACACGTTCGCTCACACGCACACACACACACACCACGCTTCTGCACAAATAGTCACTCACATACGTGCACACTCACACAAGCATGCATACAACAACACAACACACACACACTTACACGCACACACACACACACTCGCGTACGCGCACACACACACTCACACACATGCATGCTTATGCACACTATCATCATCACACAACACACCCACACACACCCACACCCACTTACACACACACACACACACACACATTCGCGTACGCGCACACACACACTCACACACATGTTTGCTTTTACACACTATCATCACACACACACACACACACACACACACACACACACACACACACGCATGCACACACACACACACACACACACACACACACATATTCACACTCAGACACACAAGCTCATAAATGACACACCTCCCACAGACGATACCATGTTTTTATTGTGAATGTTCACTGCTTACACAGCATACCGTTGCCACAGATTTAAAAATCCCGCCGACATGAAAGAGAGAGAAGCAGCACAAATTCACCACTAATGCCATCGCTGAAGCTGGCACTCTCATTGTATCTGAACTAGTGCATCTGATATCAAACAGCAGACTACAGACACTAATTACAATGGCTAACAAGAAAAAAAAAAGGACGACAAAAAAAAAAAAAAAAAAAAAAAATGCTCTCAATTCACCTACCACACAAAATGAAAAACATATCTGTCGCTGCTCTAACCTGAAATGATACAGATCCTGTGATGCACAGAGCTCTCTGTCCAGCCCATGGAACATAAACTCAAGTTCCTGAACCAAATCCAAGATCATCATTGTCAGTTGCAATACCCACAATGATAACAAAATTACATCCTATCAACAGATGTCTAGCATGACCGTCAACCAGACGCATATGTTTTAACACAGAATGAGAATGTAGTTTCCACTCAAAAATTACATGCTGTACATATGTTCTTGTTCATGTCATCTCTCACTCACTCGCACAAAAATATGGTAACAGTTCACACACAGACACATGTGCAATCATGCATTTAAACACAAAAATACATACACCATTGAGATGACCATAATCATGTCTACAAACTTTTGAACAGTGAGGATAAGATTTCCTGTCCAGTACTTCAAGTGATCACATAAGGGCTAAAAACAGGCTAAAAATTAAACTATTTTTGCAAAACTAAAAATGAAGCTCAAACCAATCATATGATGCTGAATTAAGGAGAGTGAATCACCATACTACCGTATTTGTATGAAGAAAGAAGCCTCAACTAAAAGTGTCTAGATGTGAATGTGTGCATATGCTCAGGGACGGTACAGGGGTATCTGGGGACATGGTAGTTCTCATTCCTCATAGATAGACAAGATACAGAGCATCCAGACTGGTCAAAGCTGACTAACCAAAACAAACCTTATCCCCTCAGCTCCTCTTTTGAAAAAACAACACACACACACACACACACACATATTACACACACACACATATTACACACACACACACACACACACACACACACACACACACACACACACACACATATCCAGCTATATGCATGAACTGCCATCCCCTCACATTCTTACAGAAACACATTCCGTAGAAATGCAAAGCAGAAGTGTGTACATGTGTGTTTTTTTAGACCAAAAAACACATTTACATTTTCTGCATATTTTTCTCATCCCTGTGCTTCAGACTTAACATTTAAACAAAACAAAGCGACTTGAAAAAAAAATTGTGTTTCAAAATCACAAAACTCATAAAATGTAACTAAACTAGGGTTGTGCTGGGTGTGGCAATTGTTTCCCCAATGGCAGATTTACATCATATATGTATTACAAGTACCTGATTCATCAAGTCGAAACCTTTAAGATATCAAGTTTCTATACTGTGAAACCTGCCTCACCATGAAGAGAATAAAGATTCAAAAAAAAAAAAAAAGAATAAAACATTAAAAGTACTAGAAATGAGCTGCTCCACCTAATAAAGGAAGAGTGAAAGACGAGGACAAAGACAACCAACCGTATAGACAGCTCTTTAAGAACAGCCCAGCCGACCTACAACACCAGACTCTTTCAGGATTGAAAGCAAAGAAGTAAAAGAAGTACACAGCAGCTGTCATGGTGCAGCGGTTGACATCACAGGCTGTGAGGTTTCGGGTTCAATCCCGTCAGCTGCATTTCTTTGAGGGATCTCTTGCCTCCTGCTGCTCCAATCCAAAGTCAAATGTGCTGTGGGTTCACATCATGTTGGTAATTGCCCTACTGACTATGAGGGCCCATGAAGACTGGTACTACAGTCTTCGTCCATGCAACATGTGGATGTGCCTCCGATAGTATTGCTCAAATTTCCTTACCACCATTGCAGGGTTGTTTTTTTTTGGGGCCTGGTTGATGTCAAGAGATGAAAGGAGGTGCAAAGTGCAGCTTTGTCATGTGGTCTTTGACCAGAATGGACCTCCATAGAATTATCTTCATTAAAATAAACAAACACAGAGAAACGCACACACACACATGCACACACACAAACACACACACCAGAAAAAAGTCCTGGTTACTGGGGTCCTTTGTGCCTGCTTTCCCTGTAACTTCAGTTTTGATTTCCTCATCATCTTCAAGGCCATGGTGAATTCAAGTCAGAGTCATTTGTACTGGTAAGTTCATGGGGACTATTGATGGAAAGACTTCGTGGTTTTCCCCCAGAAAGGGGGAGCACACTCACACTGGCTCCACGACTTTGCAGTCATTGTCATCAGTAGGGTGCTTAGACAGGGGTGTCCTGCATATATCAAGTCATAACAGCCATCACTAAACACCACTGAAATGATTCAGCATCAGAGCGGTGTCTCCTCTAGTGGGTTGCTTTATTGATGTCCTGACTGCGATGTATGGACTGTGACACTGTGAAACAAGACATACCTGTGTACGGTGGAGGCAAAATGAGTAGTGTGAGTTTAATACCACCGACGGGCCACAGAAGATGAGAGGATAAAGACACACATGCAGAATTGTAGAGAATCTAATGTGAAATAGCAGTGCCATGTGGGAACGATCTGAGAGGCAGGAAAATTACAGAGAGGATTTTTTAATTTAATTTTATTTTTTTACAAAAGATCAAAAGTCTTTGCAAGTTCTGGCGGATGTAAAAGTTTGGTTAAGCAGTGACTGCAGCAATATCAGCACAAACTTCCCAGATAAAGACATTAAGATATATGATTAGTGACAAACAGCTGAATGATTGTGAATTTCACAAAAAAAAGAACTCATCTTAACCAGACAATTTGGGAACCATTTGGTGACTTCAAAATCTCTGATACTGCTGACTTTACATTGAATTACTATGAACTGCAGAGAGACAATTTTTTTTTTTTCTTTTTTTTTTGCTGTCCCATCTTCAGTGCCACCTCAGAGGCAGTGCACCCACACCCCTCATTCCAATACTCCATCCACAGCCACAGCCCGGTCAGTCCCACTGCAGCTCTGGCACCGGCAATCCACAAGGAGCAGTCAATGAATATCAAGTTGTCAAGAGGCAACCCACTGGAGGAGACATTGCTCTGTTGCCAAGTCTCTTCAGTGGTGTTCAGTGGCATCTGTTCTGATCCAATACATGCAGTACACTGCCCACTGATGACAGTAACTGCTTAGTCATTGAGCCGACGTGAGTGAGCTCTCCCTCCAGAGGGCGCCACCATGTCCGTCCAGTGACAGCCCCCATGGACTCTCTGATGCCTGTGACCCTAATGGAATCCCGCCAAGGCCACAGACGTGGTGGAGAGGACATAGAAACTGAGGTCACCATGACAGCAGCGCATGAAGGGCCACAGAATTTGAGACTTTTTTTTATGCTGATTGATAAGAATGAGGATGATGAAGATGATGAAATGGATTTCCATTCTGGTCTGAGACTGCATGACAGGGCTGTACTCTACGCTTCCTTTCATAATATATCCAAGTGTCAACTAGGCCTGAGAGATACAGACACCTGCAGTGTTGGCCAGGAAATTTGAGCAACACTCTCAGAGATGTATCCATTAAGTCGATGAAACTCAACGGTGAGGTTCCAGTCTTCCCAGCTGAGCCCGTAGCAAACTCATCTCTGGGTAGGAACCCGTTGGGGCAGAAAAATCCCACATGCCTCTGACGGGAATCGAACCCACAACCTTCTAGCCAGGAGTCCATGATGCTAGCTACTTCGCCATGGCAGCTGGTCAGATTGACTAATTTCAAACAACAGTTTTTTTTTTTTTAAACAAATCCATAAGGAAGCCATTAGCTGTTGTAGAAGCAGCAGGGCAGAGTCTAGGAAAGCAGTACAGACCAATATAGAATGGTGGTCAGAGGATGACAGAAACATGAAGCAGACTTAAACAGGTGTTTGTAGTGTACCTAAACCAGACGACTAATAATACCCACATCAGAAAGTATCCAAAGAAATCCTGTGCTTGTGTGTTTATGCAACAGAGGGACAGACTTTTCCATGACCATGATTATTTATCTGTGAAATGTTCTAATCAATCAATCCACCAACATTTCTTATGACCATCATTATCTATCGGCATGACACTAAAAGCGACAAAGTAATGTTTTTCACGACCATAATTTAAATGATCAAAGAGGTGAATCAGTGCTTTTACGATCATAACTAATGTGATCCCAAGCAATACATCAGTGGTATTGTGTCAATGATTAATGTTACCAATGCAATAAATCAATGCTTTTATGATAAGGTCTATGTGATAAATGCACCTGTTTTCAGGACCAGAGGTCAAAACGATGAACCCAAATGCCTTCAGGACCATAATGAGGTCAAAACAATGACTCAACATGTTTACAGGACTTTTAATTGCTAAAAGTGATGAATTCACATTTTCAGGAGCATAATGAGGACAAATTGATGAATCATGTTTTCAGAACTTTAACAGGTCAAATTGGTGAATCGACACATCTTCAGGATCACAATGAGGTCAAACTGATGAATCAACGTGTTTTCAGGACCATAACCGAGTCAAACCACATAATTTCTTGACCGTAACACTAACAGGGTCAAAGCTATGAATCAACATGGTTTCTGGACCACAGCGTCAGAGTGATTAATCCACGCGATCTGACTGCAATGACAACAGAGATACGAATCCACATATTTTTAGGTACCAAAGTAGGGACAAAATGACGCCTACACACGTTCCCAAGCTGACGCATTCTGGGGTGTGGTAAAGCAGCTATCATTCTCTACCCAAATGATCCTAAGTCCTTGACTGGCAATCGGGCACCTCCAGTAATGGCATACTGTCATCTTGTGTCCAATGATGGTAAGGTTCATGCCCAGTCCAGTAATGGCAATGTTATCTCTTGTCCAGTAATGGCAGTCTCCTAATTTCAAATAGCGGCATGAAGTCATCTTATGTCTGGAAAAATGCATAGTTATCTCACATTTCATTATGGCATAAAGTCATATCATGTCCAGTAATGGAAAAATGTCACTCTGGGTCCAATTATGGCATAATATTCACCAACTCCAGTAATGGCATAATGCCACGTTTAGTTTCTGGCATATAACAGCGTATCATTTTCAGCACTGGGTTGATGCCATTTTAGATCCAGAAATAGCAAAATTGTCATCCTGTGTCAAATAATGGCATACCATCCTCTCATTTCTGGTAATGGTATGATGTTGTCTCAATTCAAGTAATACCATGTGACGTCCAGTCATGACATAATGTCATGTCACATCCGATTACGGCAAAATGTCAGCTCACGTCCAATAATGGTATACGTTATCAGACGTTCAGTAAACTGTACCAACAAAATGTCATCTCGAACCCAGAAACGGCATGACAGTGACATGTCAGGGCCACTATGATCGATGGTGTAGTGTCACGTCATATCAAGTAACAGGAAAAGGGTTGTCACGTGTCCACTCGTGGCAAAATGTACCGTTATCCAAACACCACTGTCAACCTACCGACAATGCCAGTCGCACACTCATTTCATTTCATGGCACTCTTAATCTCAGTAAATGACTAATTCTCCCAGCATGTCACAATGGTATCATATCTTGACCCATATAACCCAGGGTGATTCAACACGCCTTGCCTGAACAGTGTTGCAATCCTATACAAGAAATCCCCAGGTGATTCAACACGTCTTGCCTGAACAGTGTTGCAATCTGATACAAGAAAATAAAGGGTTGGGTAAACAGTACCACAGTAAAGCACAGAGCCAAAATATCGTACAGTCCCTGGTAAAGTGATCATAAAGTATAGTTTTATGTCAACGCAGCCACAATCCCATACTGAAAATAAAATCTTCCACAGACCCACAATCACATGGTGAACTAAAATCTAACGTGAAGAGAACTAAAATGTGATGATGAAATATAACTCTTGTGTGAAAAGAGGCCAATCTCTGTGTGAAATGAGCTATAATGTGACAATCAAAAAACAAAACAACAAACAAACAAAAAGCCTAAGAAACAAACAAAAAAAAAGCCTAAAAAAAACCCAAACAAACAAACAAAAAAAGAAAGATAAAACATATTCACAATTTGATGATTTGTATAGTGGCAGAGGTGAAGCAGCCAAACTTTGACTCCTGACCCGAGAGGGGGGACGGGGGACGGCGTTGAGGGTCAGGAGCTGTGTGTGTGTCGGAGTTGCCGCAGTTCTGTCAACCCTTCCAGAGGGTGGAGGTGATTTGAGCAGGAAGAGAGGAGGGGGGGGGGGGGGGGGGGGGGGGGGGGGGGGAGGGGAGAAATGGTGTGGGAGGGGACAGGGTTGATGTGAAGGGTATGGTGGTGGGCAGGGGAGGGAAGAGGGAGGTTCTGTGAAGGTCAAGCAGACACTGCCATTGCCACTGTTCCAACTGTAAGTCTGGTGGAGTAACGAAGACTGGGACGTGAAGTAGGACTAGGATGGGGACAGAGGTGGTGGTGGTAGTGGGGGGGGGGGGGGGGGGGGGGGGGGTAACTGGAAGGGTGAGTTGGGAGTGGAACTCAGGACAGTCCTAACTGAAAGCCTGTTCAATTATCGTGAGAACCCTGACGGATCTAACACACACCACAGTACTGATCCACAGAACAAGAAGATCTCTGTGCTGCATTTGATGACGTCCACACAAGTCCTTCCGGGAAGTTTGTGGTGCAGATGGTCGGGAGGACGTCGCATACAGGGGGGGACAGGGAACATGGAGTAAGGATCAACACAACATAGAAGGATACCCTGCACACCTCCCCTTTCCATCCCAACCCATCTTCATGGTTAAGGCAGTCACCAGAAACGCATCCTGAGGACCCAAGATGTCATCTTCACGTTACGCATCAACTGTGCTTTCCACTGCACTTTCTTCTCTCCTCTATCACAAGGCTTTTCGGACAGTGGTCAGGTTCCATGATTTTGGATGAGACTCCCTCACCTGCCATGTCTTAAGCGGAGCACACACACACATATACACAAAACCAGTCTGGAACAAAAAAAAAAAAAAAGGAAAAATTCTGGATATGTTCTGCAAAGAAATCCACTGGATAGATACGCAGGGTTGAAAATAAACAGAAATAAACACACCACCCAAAATCTGGACCAAAACCCTGAAAAAAGGTTGGCGCCTGATAAGTGTCATAGGCTTTACCTACGAAGGCCAGGAGAACTCGCCAGTTTTGCGCCAAAAAATCTGTTAGGACAGAGCACACTACAGAAAGACACAGTATATGCAGTCCCTGGGATGAACGTCACACAATGAGAAGAGGTCTGTTCAAGCTGGCAATCCATACCATAGTTCACAACAAGCCAGTTCACTTGTGGAAACAATTCAGGGGGGGGGGGTGGGGGTGGGGGGGGGGGGGGGGGGGGGGGGAGGGGGAGTTGGGAGGTGGGGAGAAAGGCAGCTATACCTAGGGAGAGGGGTCAGGCTGCATCACAGTATAAGTTCACCACACGCCAGATCACTCCTCAGGCACTACGCAGAGGCAGGTGAATCAGCGGCACTGCAGTCACTGCCGTTCCTTGAACTATTCCTGGATGAGGCTGAGTGAGGGATCAGACTGGCGTTGCAGTCACCGCAGTTGCAAGAAATGTCTCAGCTGGGGGGGGGGCGACGTTCAATGGGGGTCCGTTTGGCGTTGCATTCGCTGCAGCTCCAACAGTCGTTCCAGGGGAGTCATGGAGGCAGCCTCCGTCCAAAAGGACTGCACAGAAAGACAGACAGTGATCATTCAGACATGCAGAGAAGCCACATAGCACACAGCAACAATCACATTGCTCTCTTTCTCTCTCTCACACATATACAAAGACAAACACCTGTGCACAGCCACACAGTCTCTCTCTCTCTCTAAACAGACACAAAGTTTTCCCTGAAAATCAAGTTTCCTTTTTACAGATTTAAGTTCTGAAAACACGGTCATTTTGTTGACTCGAAATTGCCAGAGCATCACTAACCATTAAAAACAGTAAATCCTGTTTTACCCTGATGATTGAAATGCACCTATCATTAGTAAGTGTTTAATACTGACAATTGAAATGCACCTATTATTAATAACTGTCGCAAACAATGCATATATTCGGTTTTGTTCTGCTTTATCCATTTAAGGGATCCTGGGATAGAATCCCACTTTAAACCCCCCCCCTCCCCCTCTGCATACTACTTGGAGAGGAGACTGATCTTCCAAATGTCTCCATAATGCAGCAGTTTGGTGACAACACCTCTACCTTGCCGTACATGAATGAAGGTAGAGGACTGCGGAGATCTCTGACCGCCAATGTCTGTCGCAGAATCCCTACTGCCTAGCCCCATGTGATGACAATGAGGGGGATAATCCACTGATACATTCAGGCTTCCCATGGTACTTGTCACAGAGCCATAAAAAAGACTTAAAAAGACATCCTAATATATTCAAAGCATCATAATGGAGCTGTTCATTCATTAAGCTTAATTTCAGAGCTAAAAAATTAAATAAACTGTTCTTCAGAATCTGATGTAAAAATGTTCAATGTCTCTGCACCTATGCCTTCAAGTGTGTGTTTTTTTCTTATTCATGTCACCTCATCTTCAACTTTTGCCCTTTGCATTTTTACAGACTGCTAAAACACGAAGTAACCGATTCATAGAATTCCTGATTATTATAATTGCAATCCACTTACTTGTACATTGCCAGGATGTGTCACATGACCTCTACCCTTTGGTTCCTCCTGGCCTTGACCTTGATTCATCCAGCCTTCACCACCCTGGATGGCCTTGTGGCGGGAAGCCATGTCGTATGGTCCCGTGGTCTGGGGTTCAAATCCCAGAACCGGGGAGTTCCTCATGCTGTTGTCCTGAGATGACAGCGGGGAGGAGGCCATGCCTGCAGGACAAAAACAGAACGCCGCATGAACCATCACACCCCAAGCACCTGGCACACAGAGGGGGCACATGCTGCATACACTGCACTACATTCACCTCTTGCCATCCCATCCACCCAGATCTGCCTGTCCACCCACTGCCAAACCTACTGACAGGTCAGGCTGCTGTAGCACTTATCTAATAGCATAATGTCGCATGCGATTTGGGTTTTAGTCAATTGTAGTTGGAAACTGGAAGCGTTGCTATGACCACGTTGTTCAAAGACTGTGTCAAAGAAGTTGATCAGAGAATGTTTTAGTTTTGTTATTGAATATTTAAAACGTTGCCTTCGCGTCTGTGTGATGCTTCATTGGTGACCCTGAATCGTGAGTAGACCTTGTGGTGACCAACTAATACCAGCTACGACCACTCCTACGCTCACAGGCTCATTTAATCATGTCAGTGACAACAGAAGCAATTGCACAACTTGCAGACGCCATCTGGCAACAAACTTGATCTCAGACGGAAAAATTTTCACCTCAACCACCTGTGGCAGCTGTCGCCTTCAAAGCATCCCCTTTCGGACAACCAATGAATCAGCATGGTTTGTTGGTTTGGAGGCTGTTTTCGCTACACACACACCTCCCATTATGAATGGCTTGACAAAATTTCATCATGTAATACAACTTCTCGACTCAGATACATCCAGACGTGTACAAGCGGTAGTCGAACGCCCCCCCAGACACTCAGAAGTATGAAACACTGAAGGTGGCTCTACTCAAAGCTTTTGAGTCCACACAACTACAGAAAGATACTGCCCTCCTGCAAATGCAGGGTCTGGGAGACAAACGACCATCAGAATTATTGCAGTACATGCAATCGATGAATTCCAACCCAGAGACCCTCTTCAAAGCTCTTTTTTCCGAATCGAACGGCCACCAGAAGTCAGGAAGATTCTTGCCCAGTCTCCAGACGAAGAGCTTAAGGTTCTAGCTGAAAAGGCTGACCGTATCTTAGAAGTGGATCTCCCAACCCCTGCATTCGTGGCAGCTGCGTCAAACCCAGCATAAAAAAATTCCTTTAACAGTGCTTCAGATCCTTTCACTTTGTGCAAGTATCACGCACGATTCGGAACTGAAGCGAGGCGCTGTGAAAACAAAGTAGGCGGACGACCCTGTGCAATGGCCCTACAACAACCTGGGTGGAAACTGGATCAAAAACAGACCGCCAACATTATCTCCACTGAATCTCATGATGTTCATACAGCTTCCTCAGTCTACATTAGCACGATCAGGGTAGCTGATGTTTTGTCAGGACGCAGTTTTCTAGTTGACACGGGGGCTGAAGAATCTGTTTTCCCTGCAAGTGTCACAGAACGCGAAAAGGCTCGAGGACCCAGTCTAGTTGCTGCCAACGGCTCAGCCATTCCTACTTATGGAAGAAGAAACATCCCATTGCAGCTAGGACAGGGTGCATCATTTGTTCAAAAGTTCTGGATTGTCGATGTGACTCAACCAATCCTAGGTGCAGACTTTTTTGCTACCCAAAGACTGGCTGTTGATCTCACCAACAGACGTCTGGTGTCCCTGGATAGAGGTTTGGTCATCCCCGCACAGCCAGCACGCTCACAAGCAGGAAGAGCATACACAAGATTCATTCCCACTATGAAACAATTGTAGAGGAGTTTCCTGAACTCCTAGTACTTTCCTTCACAGAAAACAAGCATGGTGTACTCCACCACATTCCCACTACTGGTTCCCCCCTGTGCATGCACGTGCACGTCGCCTCGATCACGAGAAATTGACAGCTGCTAAAGCAGAGTTTGACCAAATGGTACACCTAGGTATTATTTGTCTTCCCCTTGGTCACACCACTGCACACGGTGAAGAAAAGCAATGGCAGCTGGCGTCCTTGTGGAGATTATCGTCGATTGAATGATATAACCAGAGATGACTGCTACTCCCTTCCTCACATCCAGGACTTGAATACCAACCTTGCTGGAAAAAAATTTTTTTTTCTAAAATTGATCTTGTTCGAGGCTACAACCAAATGCCAGTTGCACCTGCAGATATTCCCAAAACAGCAGTCATCACCCCATTCGGCCTCTGTGAGTTCCTGAAAATGCCCTTTTGGTCTGAAAAATGCAGCTCAGGCATTTCAACGCCTCATGGACGGTGTGTTGAAGGACCTGGACTGCTGCTTTGTGTATCTTGATGACATTCTTGTTGCAAGCGCTTCACCCAAACAACATGAGGCTGATCTACGTACCATTTTTTCTGCCTACTGACCTCCAGTGGTTTAGTGGTCAATATCAAGAAATGCGTTTTTGGTCAATCTTCCCTGCATTTCCTTGGACATTTAGTCTCAGCAGCTGGGATTGAACCCCTGCCAGAGAAAGTTCACGCAATTGCTGATCTTCCCACTCCTTCTGACAAGAAAGTTCTTGAACGTTTCCTGGGGTATGATGAATTTCTATCACAGATTTCTTCCTGGCATCGCAAAGCGCCTTGCACCTCTGACTGAGGCTATCAAAGGTAAACCCAAGAAATTCACATAGACACCTGAATGTCGAGCTACATTTCAGGAGGCCAAATCAGCACTAACTTCTGCTGTCATGCTCCATCACCCCAACCCGCAATCTCAGACAAAACTTTCAGTGGATGCATCAGACACTGCCATGGGAGCCGAACTGTCACAACAGCAGAATGGTACCTGGGAAACCCATTTCATTCTTCTCCAGAAAGCTCACACCAACCCAACAACATTACTCAACATTTATCAAATGTTCCGACACCACCAGTTTACAACTCGCACTGGGAGACTGGTGCAGAAGCCAAAGAAACATCGAACATTTTACCAACTCAGCCGAGTCTGAGCATTACAACATAGAACAGATACTTCACAGACTCAACCAAACATATACTTTCCACATGATATTGGACAGTTGTCATGAGTTTATTGATTATACTATTTGTTTTACTTTGGTTTGTTTGCATTCATCACATTGCGCCAATCTGGGGGAGCACTTATCTAACGATATAATGTCGCATGTGATTTGGGTGTTTAGTCAACTGTAGTTGGAAACCGGAAGCGTTGCTATGACCACGTTGTTCAACGACTGTGTCAAAGAAGTTGATCAGAGAATGTTTTAGTTTTGTTATTAAATACTCAAAACGTTGCTCGTCTGTGTGATGCTTCATTGCTTTGTTTTACACTTACTTTTGGAGTCACTGCTGGCATTAAGAGGCATAGACCAAGGGGATGAACTGGCAAACAGAGAGTACTCTCCCCCTGGTTGTCCGACAGGCATCACCATCCGGTGTACCGCTGGCTCCACATCTCTGGCAAAAAAAAAAAGAAAGACACATGGAAAAGGTTAACAATGAGATAGAAAAAAACCCTGAAATGTAAACCTCTGCTCATTCAATTGCTGTGAAATCACAGTAGGTGCATTCAGTGGTAATAACCTTGTGGATTCCTTTAGTAAATTTTCTAAATGCGTCAAATTCTGGGGTATCAATCTCATTCACTCAATGAAATGACATTCCTTCGTCACTCATCAGTTTTCGATTCATTTTTCAAACCCTGAGCGCTGCTCAGTACTTCGGAGGTTGACCAGCACTCTTGTTTCAGAACAATGATGCAACTGCAGTGACAGGAAAGAAGAGTTTGTGCCGTACGGCAGTAACATCAAAACTGACAGTGATAGTGACTCTTGAAATGTCTGACAATTATAGCAAGTTGCAAAGGAGGCGACTGCAGGCGGAAACCCAACCAAATTGTAGAAAGTATTTAAATGACTTTTTTTTTTTTTTTTTTTTTTGCTGTCCCAACCTCTGCGCCACCTCAGAGGCAGTGCACCCACGCCGCTCATTCCGACACCCCCGTCCACAGCCACAGCCCGGTGGGCCGAGGCACAGCCCCGGCACCGGCAATCCACAGGGAGCAGTCAATGTCAAGTCGTCAAGAGGCAACCCACCGGAGGAGACACTGCACTGCTGCCGAGTCACTTCAGTGGTGTTCAGTGGCGCCTGTTCTGATCTAACATACGCAGGACGCCACCTACTAAGCCCCCTACTGACGACAATAATTGCTTAGTCGCGGAGCCGGCGTGAGTGAGCTCTTCCCCCAGAGGGCGCCACCCACGTCCGTCCAACGACAGCCCCCATGGACTCGCCGATACCGGTGACCCGGATGGAACCAAACCAAGGCCACAGACGTGGAGAGGACATCGAAATTGAGGTCACCATGAGAGCAGGGCATGAAAGGCCACAGAACTTGAGACTTTTTTTTTTTTTAATGCTGATCGATGAGAATGAGGATGATTAAGATGATGCTACGGATTTCCATTCGGTCTGAGACTACATGACAGGGCTGTACTCTACGCTTCCTTTCATAATATATCCCGGCATCAACCAGGCCCGAGAGATACAGACACCTGCAGTGTTGGTCAGGAAATTTGAGCAACACTCTCAGAAACGCATCCATTAAGTGGATGAAACTCGACTGTGTGGTCCCAGTATTCCCAACTGAGTCCGCAGCAAACTCAACTCTGGGTAGGAGCCGGTCGGGGCAGAAAAACCCACATGACTTCTGATGGGATTCGAATGGGTCAAATTGACAATACATGTGAAAAAAAGTTCAAATTTTTACAAAATAAAACTATGTTTATTTCAGTTTGAAATATGACATGGAACGGATGTAAACGACTGGTTCAGCAGTTTGGAAGCTACAGTCATGCAACACACGTACACCCAATTAAAACTTCCAGCTCTGCTGCATAGCTGGTATTCAGCTGTGTAGAGTCCTGACGGAAGCAGGGAAGTTTCTCAACAAACTAGCTTCAGACACTTTTTTTCTATAACAGTGCAGGAGGATGCCAGGGGATCCACTCCTTGCCTGTTCTGTTCAACACCTGGAGGATCAAATGCAGAAAACTGCTCAGGACTACAACAATCTCATATTCACTCCAGGCCTTTCTGCGGACAAAACTTAAAGAACTCTTCACCAGGATATAAACAGCATGAAGACTATAGAGGAACAGGGTTTTATCATTACTGTTATTCAATACTGCACACAACCTTTGTTCATATGAAATGCCAGAAACTGTTATAATCATATGCAAATATTTAACAACACCTTTAAACATATACATGGTGCACAATTTCAATTTTTTAAGATGTGAAAAAATACCTTTTCTCTGGAGTTACAAGTTCCTGTTTGTCAGGTTTAGGGGTTCCCTGAAACACACAATATGACCTTATTAGAATGGGGTTCCTGAGGTCACCATTTATCACTTTGGGGCTTAGCTTAGGTTGTTACACTAAAATAGACAACATGTCATCTATCAGATACAGGTTTCTTTGAAATCTGCAACATACCAAATGTTTCATCTGGGATTCCATAAAACAAGCAACATAACATCAGTCAGATTCAGAATTACTAAAAAACTCACAGAACAACATCTGTTAGACCTGCCATTACTTGAACTAAGCATAAAATATAAAATCTGATTTGTTGTTCTCTAAGGCACACAATATATCAGCCATTTGATTTGGGAATTCCCTGAAACACATGACAAATCTGTACAATTGTGTGTGTGTGTGTTGTGTGTGTGTGTGTGTGTGTGTGTGTGTGTGTGCGTGCGTGCGTGCGTGCGTGCGTGCGTGCGCGCGCGTGCGCATGCGTGCGTGCTTGTGCATGCGCGTGCGTGCGTGGGTGCGTGTGTGTGCATGCGTGCCTATGCATGTGTGTGCGTGTATGCGTGATATGCTGTGGTTTTGAGCATTGACATACCTGTGTCTTGAACAAAAATGTATCCCATGATTTTACTTTCAGCATAAAAACAGTCATATGCTATGTGGTTTTGAATATAAATTATGTATGTTCTGTGGCTTTGAGTAGCTACTGAATTCTGGACATATGGTTCGTCATGTAGACACACCTCACTGTATCTAAAGTGGCTTGAGCAAAGGGACAATTCACAAGAACATGTATTTCCCTGAACTGTGAGACCCTCAAGCTAAGAGTGGTTTTACTCGCACCAAGACGGGTTCCACACTGACAAGTCTAACTGTGCTGGCGTGCTTGAAGTATGAGTGACTTTCCATGAAGGCACAGCTAACCATACTACAGTTGATCTGAACTAAGAATTTCCACAGAGACATATCTTACTGTGCAGGAACTAATCCATGGACTTATCTTATTTGGTGGTATGCTTGACCTAATGTTGGATTTGCCCAAAGACAATTTGGATGAGCTTGTGGGCTGCCTGAACTATAGCTGACTTTACTTACAGTTATATCTTACTGTGCTGTGGATGTTTTGAACTAAAATTGACTTTACGTAAAGACACATCTTACTGTTCTATGGATGCTTCAACCAAAGCTGGCTTAACACAAAAACATACCTTACAGTGCTAGGATGTTTGAACTAAAGCTGACTTTACACACAGACATATTTTGCTGTGCAGCGATGCTTGAACTGAACACAGGCTGAACACGAAAGATACATCTTACTGCACTATGCATGCTCGACAAAGGCACATCTTTCTGTGTGGTGGAAGGCCCAAACTATGGTGGCCTAACATGCAGACATATTTTACCTTGCTGCAGATGTTTAAAGTATGGATGGGTTTACCCTATGACATGTCTTACTGTACGATGGACTGACTGGACAGAGGCTGGATTTATACAAAAACATACCTTAATGTGTTGCCAGCCGATTTACAAGCAGACATACTCCACAGTGCTAGGTGTGGTCTGAATTAAGCTCTGCTGTACACTTAACATGAAACTGACCGTGCCGTGGGTGGCCGGAACTTGAGGCTGACTTTGCATGGAATCCACATTTCACTGAGCCCCGAGTTAGTCAGTTACCCAAACAAAAAGGTGACTGTACACAAAGACATATCCCAAACTGCTCATGAATGGCCTAAACATAGAGGGGCACTGGGGACGGAAGGGGGGGATGTGTGTGTGTGTGTGTGTGTGTGTGTGTGTGAAGATGGAGGATAGGGGGCATAGGCAGGGGTGGAGGGTGGGCTTTTCATATTGACTCATATCGCTGTCCTGCCAGAGATTCTGGCTAAGGATAATTTTCCGTGCAGACATTTTCCTCTGCTGTAGCTGGTGTCAACTAGTAGTAGTGGAGTCTTTACACACATCGCCTATCTGACGGTGTTACAGGTCACTGACCTCGGCATGACCTTGGAAGCTGGAGCTGATCCTGGTGTCAGGTGGAGAAGACTTGGGAGGCTGCACAACAACATCAACAACAACTGACGCAACACGAAGTGAAACTGAACACGTGAAAATTCTCCCACAACTACACCCCAGGCTATACTAAATTAGATTGTCTAGGCAATCTCAACGACCCTTGTCTTTGTTCTTAAATGTGTAGTCTTTCAGTTTGTGTTCCATGATCATCTAACTAAACATAACTTGGCTATCCCTGTTTCACTGCAGCAAAAAAGATTAATCAACTTGTTTTAAGAACCCATCTAGGTTCGTATCAAAGGAGAGAAACCATATAAAAGGTCTCCTGTGATGGAAATCAATTTGTGACTGGCTGACCTAAATATGCAGTCTCAATTCAAATGAAAACATTTCATTTGGTCCAGATGCCATACTGAAGTTCACAGTGCCTTGGAAATAAATGAGTGAAATTTGAACAAAAAGGTCTCTAATTAAATTCCACAACCCATTCAACAGTTCCAACCTCAGCAGGCCAAACAATCTATCTCAGTCGACCACCAAATACCAGTATTTCCAAGAGCAGAAGATTATTTTAACTTTAGATATAACAATGATCTGTAGATTGTCGCAACACAACGATCTGTATGAAAAAAAAAAAACAAACTACAATCAAACATCCATGTCCCTCTCTATCCTTCTCCCATTTTTTCCACTGATTTATACAGCTCTAAAAAAAAGATCCTGATGGCTGCTTATCTGGGGGTAAATCTGCTAAAATGCGTTCAACTGTCGTTCCTGATTACACACAGAATTAGACAGGTCCTCTGGAGAGCGCAGATCTTTGTAAGGTGGTACAGTCCTCTCGACTCAATCCAACCCTAACTCTCGTTACACCCCACCGCCTCCAACCCATTGCTGGACCTCACCTTTGATCCAGTCACACCAAAATTTAAAGACTTCACCCTGGGATCACACTCTAAGTTCCCACCAAGTTTCTTTAAAAATCAGTCTGATAGTTTTTTGTGTAATCACGCCGGCAGACAGACAAACACAACCAATTAGCTAGTGCAAGTGAAAAAATAACTCCCCTTTGGCAGAGGTCAGATTCACACTATCATCAGTAATATTCAAATTGAAGTAAAATGAATATTCACATGCTTATTTTTTCCTCCTGGATCCATCCATGTGAGAAACATTTTTCGACATCTTACCTTGTCATCACTTAAAAACGTGTACTGTCCAAATTGAGATGATTTCCATGACACAAAGTTTTAGCCAACACCAGGATCAAGTCAATAGTACTATCTGCTGTGTAATGGTCACCACACACAAACAATTCTATTTTTCTATTAGTGATAAAAAAAAAAAAAAAAACCCCAAACAAACAAACAAAAAAATCCTATGGTATTTCCATTTTGTAAAAATACAAACAACACACCCCACTCACCTGTATAGTCAAGGGAGATAAGGCCTGATAACCGCTTCGCCCACCCCCTTCACTGTGCCCACTCCCTTCCTTGCCGAACAGGCCAGGCATCAGAGCAGGAAACGCTGACCTCTGACCCGACATGGGAACATGCTGAGCCGTCAGACGCGACGACGACCCCTCCCCAAGCCCCCCATCGTGACCCTGCGTCACCATAGGTCCATGCATGCGAGGATGGGGGGTGAGGATGTGGATGAGCGGCCGGAGTGAAGTGCATGGGAATGTCTCCTGCTGACGGCTGACCCAAGCCCATGCCCGGCAGGAAAGGGCGGGGCAGATGGGCCCTGTGAAGGGACCTGGACCCACAGGGGAGGCGGGGCCTCCCGCCCTGGGGGTGGGGCCATGAGCACTGATGGACGGGCGCTGAATTGGGGGTCGGAACATGGCTCGGGGCGGTGGCTGCTCCTGTGGTCTGGACTGCTGCTGTGAAACGAGTCCCACATTGCTACATGATCTAAATGAGATTTTTCATATACAATTACAGCAACATTCACTCAAGTCAGACTCTTAATGCACTGTACACACACACACACACACACACATATATATATATATATGTATACAAACATACATATACATATATACATATATATATATTTCAGCAACATTAACTCAAGTCAGACTCTTAATGCACTGATACTGCAACAAAAGACCGAATCAGGACTCTTAAAACACTGTTTGCGGCAACATTAGACCTAAACATACAGAGGAGATATTTTATTAAATTTAGAAATCTCCAAAGGAGTTTGACAGTGAGTAACAATTTTATAGAGTCATTGCAAAATGACTGTGTGACAACATGCAAAAATTTCATGTAATATGCTGTACTTTCTGACTTTTGATAGAAACCTTGACAGACTCAAACATAATTCCATTCTTCGCACAACTCTGGTTTTGCATGTAAGCATTAAAAAAATTCCAGCGATTCAAACGACTCTGTGGTATTTATCTACAAAGAAGGTCATTCTGTGCAGGTTATCTCCCTTTCTCTCAGTATTTTAATGCATATTCATAAGCTGATTAACTGGTTTGAGTAACAGGCTACTCTGCCTGAGCACTGTTCAGGCATGGGCTGAGAGATGGCGTTCAGTGGTGACCAAACAGGTGTAGGACATAGGGTCAAACTAGTTAACAAAGACACTATCAACACTAATCCTTAGGACACTCACACTGTCGTCACACAGCAGTCATTCCCTAAACAAACCAGTCCGGCCTTTTCAAAAACTGATTTTTTTTTTTTCAAAACTCTAATACAAACAATGACTTTATTTCTGTAAAACGATACCAAGTAATCTTTTTCATGATCTGTTTTTAAAAAAGTCAAAATGATTATAGTATCACCATCAGCTGCCGTGGAGCAGTGGTTCTGTCACAAACTTGTGGGTTGGGAGGTCACGGGTTCGATTCACATCCAAGACATTCACTCGGGGAATTTTCCTACCCCAGCACGTTCTGACCCCAAACTGTGTGTGCTTTAGGCTCAAATGGGCGGAATGGAGTCATATCAAGTTTCCTCCACGTCATGGATGCATGTCTGAGAGCTGCTCAAGTTTTCTGACCAACACTGCAGGTGTCTGTAGTTCTCAGACCTGGTTGAGGCTGGGATGCGTTATGTCAGGAAAGTGAGCACAGCACTGTCACATAGCATCTGACCAGGACAGAACTCTACAGCATTCTTTTCAATATCATATCCCCCCCCCCCAAAAAAAAGATCATGTTCAAAAAGAAAAAAAAAATCCCATATTCAGTGGCTCCCCAAACTCTGTTCTCATGATCATCTCAGTCTCCATATCCTCTCCAGATCCACCGTGAATTTGTATCCAAGGAGAATTTGTGGCCCAGGTCATTGGTATCAGCAAGCTAAATGTGACCGGTTGGATGGACATTGCTGTGCCTTCAAGACCAGGATGCTCACTCATGCTGACTCTACAACTAAGCAATTACTGTCATAAGCATGGGACCTATTAGATGCGGGCATGAAAACACTTGAAAAAAAAAAGAAAGACTTGACGGGGGTCTTAGGGCTGCCGAAAGCCCTCAGTGGGGTCCAGGGATGAGGCCCCAATGGGGATCAGAGGGTGAAGTCCCCCTGTAGATGAATCCCCCCCCCCCCCCCCCCAGTCACTTGAAGTAGGAAATCTGAACAAAACTGCATGCGCGTGTGTGAGCGTGTGTGCATGCTTGTGTGTGTGTGTGTGTGTGTGCATGTGTGTGTGTGTGTGTGTGTATGTGTGTGTGCGCGCGAACACTTGAACGCATGCATGTGTGCGTGCATGTGTGTGTGCTTGTAGGTGTGGTGAAAGAGAGAGAGAGAGAGACAGAGAGAGAGAGAGAAAGAGAGAGAGAGTATGTGTGTGTGTGTGTGTGTGGACAGAGAGACCAAGAGAGCGGACAGCGGAAGTCACAAGGATAGGCTGGTGTTGGCCAGCCTTCCTGCGTAGAAATTCACTCCAAGGCAGCAACAAAATCAATTTGATAATTGTGGGTTCTTATCACAACACTTTATAATTTGGTGATTGGACAATTGTTGTGATCAACTGTGATGAATCAATGACTCAGACTGCTGAAGTTGAAAGCAGACATGCTTCTGAAAAGGTTTGCGAGATGCTTCCCATTTAACTGTCAGTACTGCTTTCCCATCACATTACCAATCCTGCGCTCATATACCTCCTTTTGCAGTCCACTAGGCGTAAGTCTCTGTTCATGAACTTTTCTAAATTTTTCTTTCATTTCACTGGCAGCAAACTCTCCCTGTAAATTTCACGCGATGCCATGTTGATGATGATGAGAGGGAGAAGAAGCAGAATGAGAATTATACAGTATGCAAATATTCCTGACAGTGGACAAGTCTGTGATGAAGGCGTTTTCTAAATGACTCGGCAGTAAAACTGTTAGCGCTGAATCTGTGACAGCACAATCTGACTATGGTGTTTTCAGGGAAGCTGGAATGAAGAGCACTGACGTGATGCCACTGTGGGACCATGGGAGCTTGAGAGACCACAAAAAAAAATTGTGTTTGTTTTACCAGGTTAAAAATCGAAGTATCTGGAAGTGGACTTGGACTCACCACTATTGAACGTTTCGTTTATATCATTTTCCCTCATCTTCATTAAGTCTCACAGCCAAATTCTAAAGTTCTGTCTTTGGTGAGTCTTGTAAAAAAAAAAAAAAGCCGTGTGGACAAATAGGAACTAAAAGAATGGACTGCTAGAGTCCACTCTGGGCAATGCATACAACTTTCACTACCTATGCACTAGATCTTAAGAAAAAAGCTGGCATGTCCAGAAAATAAGCGTGAAAGAGTTTCCAAAACAGAAACTGGGAAATGGTTCACAATGGCTGAAAAACAAGACAGAGAAGAGAGACAAAAATAAAACAGGCACAGGCAAAGCGTGTGACAAAAAAGAGGAAGTAAGATGACGAGGAAGCTATGTGTATTGAAGATTCCCCAGCATTCCCATGGGAACAAGCATGACTACCTTGTTTCAGTACAATGTAAAAACCAACCAGTCAACAACAAACCAACAAACAGTGATTTTAGAAAAAGACAGAAAATGAACCTATGAACAAAACAAGCATGCATACCTGTGAAGCAGGAACAGGGAGACTGACCTCCCCTGGCCCCACAGCCGAGGAATGGGGGTGGGAGATCTGACTGGCCAGACGCAGCGCGGACAGCATCTCCTGATTCAGGGGATGGCTGCCAGAGGTATGCCGGGGTCCCGACCCTCCCACAGGGTTTTGAACAGAATCATTCGACCCTGCCCCTTGTCCTGATGGGTAATGTTGCATTCTGGGAAGGTCTGGCTGGGGCCCGGCATTACCCTGCAGACCCGTGGGCGGTGACATTCGAGGGCCATGAAACCTGTCCCCGGTAACGCCTGGGTATGGCAGAGGATATGGAGGGAACTGGGACGGTGCCCCTTGACCCGGCTTGGCCGACAGACCCTGCCTGGACGACATTGCCTGATCCTGGAAGCCATGACCCTGCACCATGTGCACCTGACCTGCCAGATGACCTTGATCAGGTCTGGGATGGCCTTGATTGACCGTGGGATGGCCTTGACTGGATGCCGGGTGGCCTTGAGCGGATGTGGGACTCTCAGTGGTGGTGTCGGCCCTTGGAAAGGGAGGTTAGCCAGATACGGGTGCTGGGGAAGCTGGCTGGGGCCGGATGGGGATGAAGGACGCGGTTGGTAGCCCACATTTCCCGGGTGGGCGGACGAGGAAGCAACTGAGGGCTGGTAACCCATATTCCCTGCCTGACTGGTCGAGGATGGAAGTGACGGAGGGTAACCAGCATTTCCGGGATGACTGGCAGCAACCATTGGCTGAGACTGTGGTACTGTATGCTCCTGCTGTGGAGGGGCGACTGGGGTGGACGCCACCTGCAGGGTTAGGCAAGTGTAATTACCCACCAAGAACTTCCTCTCAAGATTTTTTTTTTCACATATTTTTTTTCTTTAGTTCACTCAGTTCATCATATTTACACAAAACGTGTGTACAAAATATGGTAAAACTGCACGGATATAACAGGTCTGTTCTGACCAAACGCAGAGCACACTTTGGCATGAACAGGAAGACTGAAAGCATATAGTCTGCTTTAATCCATTCAATGCATGAATCTGTGGGAGCAATGCTCAGGTTTGATGACCAACACTACAGGCATGGCTGTCTTGCAAGCGTGGAGGGTGACTGGATACATTATGAAAGGAAGAAAGGGGCACAGCTCTGTCATGGGGTCTCAGATCATAATGGAGAACAACTCCACAGCGTCATTTTTTGTCACTGTTGTGATCCAGGGAAGCCTGTAGTTCTCAGGTAGCCAGCCCTTCATGTTCTCTCTCGAGGTGACCTCAGTTTTGATTTCCGCTCCATAGTCTTGTCTGTGGTGAGTTTATGTCGTTGCAGGTACTGGCAAGTACTGGCAACTGTTGCTGTAAAGATGTCGTGGTGTTCTTCAGAGGGGGAAAAAATCCATCCCGCTTGTGTGACATTACACAAACAATGCCATCTGTAGGATTCTGATAGCGGTGTAACACTAACAGGCACCAATACTTGCTGCTCTCTCACAATACTTGATGTTTACACTCCGGAACAAACACACATCACCTCTTGTCGACTCATATTTGAAGTTTATAGTCTACACTAGATATACAATGGCTATTGCTACATAGCTGAGACTGACCAGACAGACCAAGTTGAAGTAACATGGCATTTTTTTTCAGGTAACCCGACCTGTTGCTCAGAAAGCGCCATATCTGGCAGTGAAAACTGGGATGTACGATACGAAACTAATCTTGTGTGACTCATTGTACAAACACAATTCTGGTATTGAAAGATGGTGTCTAAAGCTGACGATAGCTCTCTTGCACGTCAGAATCACTGTGTTCTGTACTGTGTGTTTCAGAGTCTGTGAACGGTGTAAAAGATCACCACTGCTCAAAGCATTTCAGGTCCCCAATTCCAGTGAACGGAACCATAAACTGAATTCCATCAATTTTTTTTTTCATACAGTGAGCAAGTCAGCATGCGTCAAATCTCAGCCCTGTTGCAATTCTACCTGAGGACACTTATAATTTAAGGCAGACATATATTAGCTGCTGCTATTCTCTTGATGACTAACGTTTCATTACCAGAAGCAAACATACATTACCTGTAGCTTCTTGACTGATATTCATTATCTGAAGTAGGAAAGCCTTACCTGTTGCTGAGAACTCCTCTGAGCAGCCAGCACCGTCGCCTGCTGCTGTGAAGCTGGCAGAGGGGAGGTCACTCTGTTACCGCCTGGCCGAGGGGAGCTCACTCTGGGTGAGACGAATCCTTGCATAGGGGTGGAGGGGCTTCGGCTCTGCGGAGACTGGCCCCTGCGGGGAAAGCCCGGCGAGAGCTGCGGGGATGTCTGAAGCCGCCCGCTGGCCACGCCCCCGCCGTGCTTCATGAACTGGGGTTCACTGGTCACGGTGCCCAGCAGGTACTTGGGGGAACTCTGCTCAGAGCTGCTGCTGTTGCCTTCGTCCTTGCTGCCGGAGCGACCCTGCAGCGACAATGTCCACCATTCAATGGCTGCACTGTAAATTATTCACAGGGACTTTCACTGGATGGTTGGACCCTCGGACTTGAATTGGGTCAGGGGGAGAGGTGGGGAAGGATTGTTAGTGGCCACCCACTCACACTGATTCCACCATTGCACAATTACTGTAGTCAGTAGTGAGCTGAGTGGTGTCTCTGAATGCTGGATCAGAAGGAGCACTGCTGAAATTCAATTCATATTGTTATATAGCCCAGCTCACAAACAGAGGCTGTATCAGGGCTATCATCTGGTCAAAGTCAATTCTTTTATAGCAGTGTAAACAAATAAGAACAAATGAAAAAAAAAAAAACAACCTTGATAGTCTTTTTTAAAAAACATGCAAAAATTGTTTAAAAACCTTTCTTCTACAAATTTAAATCAGATGAAAAATACTTAATCTCTTTAGTTTCAAGAATTCAAAAATCACATTTCTGAAACAGCTCTGAACAAAGTTATGGCATATGTTAATACACATGTTTATCTCAACAAACTAGCTTCAGACACTTTTTTCTATAACAGTGCAGGAGGATGCCAGGGGATCCACTCCTTGCCTATTCTGTTTCAACATCTGGAGGATCAAATGCAGCATTCTAAAATCATAAGACATTCTGAGTCATAATCTAATGGAATGCACGGTTTGGGCTTCTTTACCTTCTAAAAGGTATGAACAGGCATTAAGAAAAAAAAAAGAGGCCTGTAAGTGTTGGCTCAAAATTGCTACTTCTTCATGTCCACCATAGGCAGTTGGTAAAACATCTTTAAAGGTAGAATGGATTTAATAAATTTTGTTATCTGTGTGCATGTTGCAGTCCTCTTGCCAGCACTTTGACATAAGTCTGAACTGTTGGTTTCCCACTGGTGTCAAGGATTGAGACTGTTCGGTTCTCTGTTTGTGGTACTGCTGGAAAATTGACCAGCCACCCTCATTTACTTGAATATCATCAGATTTCAGAAGGGTACACTTGGAAAACATTCAGGACTTCAGGGTGCTGGAGGTTATGGCCACAAACGGGCTCCAAAGCAGGAAGGGTGCAGGCATCTCTATGTTCTGATTTAGAGACCATTTCAAAAAGCCAGAACCAATGTTGTCAGCCTTGAAGTGTAGATGGAACTCATCAAAGGCATTTGGCAGTTGCACAGTGTCTTCTCTGGAGAATTTTTTTCATGGTAACAATACTAATTGCTCCCTGCGGACTGTTAATGCTGTGACTATGGTGGGATAATTCTGGCTGTGGCTGGGAATAAGGCAACCAGAAAAGGACGTGGGTGTAACGCTGCTGTGGAAGGTCAGGGTACACACACACAAAAAAAAAACTGCATATGATTCAGTACTATGAAAAACTCTGTCACACAACGTCCCCTGTTCACTACTGATTACCTCCATCAAAAGGGTGATGCTTTTTACCTTGGTAAATTTGTGTATCAGCAGGAAAACATCACAACTACTGACTGATTTTAACCAGACTTTTTGGGGGGGGGGGGGGGGGGGGGGAATGAAATGTGGCCTAATTTGGAACCCATGCCATTTTAGTACAGATCCATGGAGCAGAACCACAAACAAAGGATCCTGGATTAAAGATCATGACAAATTTTCTACGTAATATGAACAATGTGGTGTTATACGTTGATAACTATCTAAGAAGTAATACATTTTCATGGAATATTGAAACCTGCTACTGATAGGAACATTGACATACCATATTTTCTACATCATCATTAAAAAAAAAAACAAACCAAGAAAAAACAACAAACAAAACAGAAGCAAAAAAAAAACCCACCACCACAAACAAGGAAAGCAACTATTTCAATTTCAGCCAATGACTATTTTTACTTCCCCTGATGACAAAATAATTCATTCACCTACGGGCTTACTCACAGGGCTGACCCAGAGTCCTTCAAGTTAAACACTGTGAACTCTTCAGTTCTATAAATAATTGCAGTGATACCATAACCATTCAACTGAACTATCACGACCTTTGCCATACTAATGTATATGAATAGCCCTGCTACCACAACACATCACCATTCGATATTAACACAGTCCGTGTGACTTTTCTCCATTTCTGTCGCCACCGTTCATTCAACAGCAAGAACTACAAAGTCAATTAATGACTTTTCTCTGTTTCCCATAGCTTTTCGTTCAGTAACAAGAACTACGAAATCCAGTAACTTCCCAAATCCAACCTGCGGTATGCTGTTCAAAACATAACAACTCTGCCGTAAACATCAGTGAAACCCGAGAGAAAAAGAGCGACAATCCATTGTTTCAGACAGTGGAGTAATAACGATGGCAGACCGGACAGATCACTTGGCTATTATTGTTGTCAACAGTGGGCTTAGTAGCAGGTGCCCTTCATGTAGTGGGCACCATGTGCACACCACTAAAGTAGCTTAGTGGCAGTGCATCCCTTTTGGACTGCAGTGCTGGGACTGCAACGAGACAGTCCTGGGTGGAGTTGGGTACAGGGGAGCCAGATTGAGTAACATGGATATGCCATGAGGTTACAGCAGGCGACAACAACAACAGCAAGAAAATGATCAAAACAGTAGCATGCACCATGCATCAGAAGTCCTTAACCAACACTTTCAATGTACCTTTGCTGAAGTATTATTAGTACAACCTGATGCATGCAAGGACCTTATAATTTGAGTGCCAGACAAATACCGCAGTCTGGGTATAAGAAAGGTCTAGAGCATCAAATGCTGTTAACAAATTCAGAAGAGAAAGAACAGAAAATTTAAATGCTTCAAGTAATGTGAAAAAAATTGAGAACAACTTTCAAGACAGCACTTTCTGTGCTCTGAACTTCCACGCGAGCTGACAGAAGTGGACTGATGAAGGTACGCTCTTTCAGAGGACCCAAAAGGTGGGCATGTTTTAGTCTTTCCATGAATTTGGATATGACTGAGTAAGAGACAAGTCTGTAAGTCTCCTGGATTCTCCATAGCAGATGTACCTAGGCAAAACCTCTTCTCAGTGAAACAGAATGATAATGTATGATCATTCCCTAACTATGTTAAGCAAAGACATGCTGTTTTCCCCTGAATTTCATCCACATACACAATATGTAAAAAAGTTGTACAGAGATACACAGAAAAAAAAAGGCAAACGCACAGCACAGACATCAGCAAGAACATGCAAAATCCACACATTCACGTACTAAGACACAAGTCTAAATATACAGGTATATATACATGTACAAACCCGCACACAGTATGTGTGACTGCGCACACAAGCTCAGATACACTCAAGAAAAAAAAACTCACACACTCCGGCTGTCCCCCAAGACCATGTTTCATGATTGCCTGTAAGAAAAGCGGGCAGTTTATATTCATTCACTGTTTGGCAAATACACTTACCTGTCAAACTGATGCAAACCATGACCAATGCATTTGCTCTGCTGGACTTAATTTCTTGTGAACACAGTACTAAGATACTTCGGTCACTGGCCTAGTTACATGCCACTCCAGGCTCTTCCCTCCACTCAGTGCGACCTGCTAGGTGGGGAATATCCCTAGCATCCCTTGTGCAGGGACAGTGGTGTCCAGCCATTTGGCTGAGAGCTCAAGTAACACCTCCACCTGGTAGATCTCTGTTTTCCAGACCCGAGTCCTCCAGGACCAATCAAGTCTCAGGGACTTGAGGACTCTGCCCAAAAGAATGAGAGGGGGTAGCGACTCCATCCTGTCTAGGTCCATCAGCTTGTCCAGTGTCTGGAGTCTGAGAGACTGTCATGGATAGTGTGTCGAACTTCATTCCAAAGAAGTCAAATGACTGGCTGGTGGAGAGATCACACTCCTGGCTGCTTGCAAAACAGGATTGGGATCACAGTCTTTTGTGTCTATTACTGTCATTGTTACTTTGGAGCGCAGTCTGGAGGTATTTCTCTTGACTTCAGACCAGGACTTTGCCACAATTAGCCAACAGTCAAGGAAAACCAGTGGATGGATGGGTTTGGACCAGGGATGCCAGCTCCAACACCACCTTGGTAAACAGAAACCGGGCCAGGGACATCGTAAAGAGAAGGGCAAGGAACTGGAAGACTCTGTCCCTCCATAAGAACCTCAAAAACCAGTGGTGTGAAGATGGGTGCTGATTGGGAAGTAGAAGTCCCTATGATGAAGGAAAGTGGCCAAGTACCAGGCTGGCTGGTTTCCTGGCTTCATGCCTGGAATTTTGAACTATGCTCTCTGGTGGTGCAGTAGAAGGAAGCCATGGCAGTCTGTCACCGTCCAGAGACCTCTGGAATGAAGAAGATCTGCGTGCAAAAACCCCACACCTCACTTTCACAGCTCTGAGACCGCTCCTCTAATGTGGTCTTGTTCCTGCTCTTCCCTGCCTGGGGGAGGGACAAGGGGCAAAGCAGGCCACTTTGCCACGCTGAGGCAAGTTAGTGGCTGATCTAGGTGTCAGGCCTGACAGAAGACCAACACCTCGAATGGATTCCCACTAGTCAGATAATGCAACTCTCTCTGTGACAAAACATTAGAAAGGCATCAGCCCGACTGAAAGCCATGTAAGGGTCAGATCCTGCACTTGCTGCACTCTGGAGTCCTCCCCTGGATTGGGGAGAAAAGAAGGAGCTGGCCATGGGAAAGGAAGCAAATGATGTCTGTTCAGCTTTTAGAGGAAGGAAGATTGCCAGCTGGCTTTCAGGCAGGCATGTGCCCTGAATATCTTAGCACCGTGCAAGATGCAAAATTTAGGCCATCAGAACAAACGTACAGGTCATAGATTGCGTTAGTCTGAAACAGTGCAGTGTATGATGCCAAAAACAAAGATTACACCATACTGCCTCTTTGACGATCACGCTATATCAACGTCAGTGAGAATATTCACTCTAAGATGATCAACTATAAGAGCGTTTCTAACCAGTTCCCAGTGGCTGACTGCACTTGCACAGTGACTACCTTTACCTGTTTTCAAAAATGCCTGTACTATCCTGCATGCTAGACACATGGGTAATCACTTCTACATGCTTCCTTTTCTGTTTACAAACCATGTTACTCTAAGAAACTGATTTTCAATTTTCAATTTCAGTATAAAATGTTTCCTTATTTTTTTGTTATGAAGCAATCCTTAGCTTAATTATGACTGACATGAGCAAGTACTAAGATTTTCACAGACAAATACTAGATTTCCTTGAGACATTCTAAGTGCTGTTATGCACGTGTTTGTCATTTGTGTTCAACTGTCAGTCAGAACAGTATTTGATTTCAGCAATCATTTGGCTTTCCTTTCGTCTTTATTTCACCTAAATTCTAGATAATTTGCATACAGTATGGTTATTTTCCTACCATCTTACCCATCAACCATAATCATCACTACCACCACTACATCATCAAAACCACCGCCAGCCTTTTCACACTAAAACAAGACTCATGTTTAGACAAATCATTTCTATACATGTACATACATAACAAAGCTACTCTGATGTATTTGTTAAGGTACTGTGCATTTGTGTTCAACACTTCTTTCAACTGGTGTACAGTTATAAAGTTTCACCAACATTTCTTGGAAGGAGGAGAGTTAAAAGCATAACAATTCAAGATGGGGTTAGTGGGTGACGTGGAGGGGAGAGGGGGTAGGGGGGAGCAGGAAGGATTCAGAGCTGCCAAGGCCCCAAAGCTTGTGCACATAGTGTAGCATTTTGACATTTAAGTGTAGCACTCCAAATTTATGTGTAACATTTGTATGTAATATCAACAAAGGTGTGGTGGGGATTTTTTTTGTTTGCCGGGTTTCTTCTTGGAAACCGTCTCTGCGGCATTTTATTGTTACCGGTTTCTTCTTGGAAACTGTCTCTGTGGCATTCAATTGTTACTGGTTTCTTCTTGGAAACCGTCTCTGCGGCATTTTATTGTTACCGGTTTCTTCTTGGAAACTGTCTCTGTGGCTTTCAATTGTTACTGGTTTCTTCTTGGAAACCGTCTCTGCGGCATTTTATTGTTACCGGTTTCTTCTTGGAAACTGTCTCTGTGGCTTTCAATTGTTACTGGTTTTCTTCTTGGAAACTGTCTCTGCGGCATTTTATTGTTACGGTCTTGGAAACTGTCTCTGTGGCATTCTATTGTTACCGATTTCTTCTTGGAAACTGTCTCTGTGGCATTCTATTGTTACCGATTTCTTCTTGGAAACTGTCTCTGTGGCATTCTATTGTTACCGATTTCTTCTTGGAAACTGTCTCTGTGGCATTCTAAATGCTACTGACAGTTGCACTTTGCTTTGCAAATGACATGATGGCAGACTCAGAAGATGGAAACCTTGCAAGCTATTGCATGGTTTTGAACTGCCCTACTAAAAACACGGACTGATCAATAAGGCAGTAAAATCACGATTGCCTTTATGATTTTTTCTTCTGCAATTTCTTCCTCTCCACACTCGACTAGGCCAGAATTGTTGAAATAAGTCTCCAGTCTAAAGATCTATGTTGTCTTGATTCCGTTTTAAGTCACTGCTAACAGTGAAGCATTTTTTTCTTTCTCTGTTTTTGTGCAGTGGCATAGCGTGTCCTCACGAAGTGTAGCAGCACAGCACTCTCAATGAAATCATGGCATATCACTTCAAACGCATAGCACCTGGCAGCCCTGGGGATAGGACAGGGGATATCTGGCATCAAAATGTGAAATAGTGAAGTGGTGTTAGAAATCACTTTAGAAATCACTAGCGTCGCGGACTCCCGGTTGGGAGGTCGTGGGTTCAAATCCCATCAGAAGTCATGTGGGTTTTTTCTGCCCCGACCGGCTCCTACCCAAGTTGAGTTTGCTGCGGACTCAGTTGGGAAGACTGGGACCACACAGTCGAGTTTCATCCACTTAATGGATGCGTTTCTGAGAGTGTTGCTCGAATTTCCTGACCAACACTGGTAGTCTCAGACCGAAGTGGAAATCCGTAGCATCATCATAATCATCCCTCATTCTCATCGATCAGCATAAAAAAAAAATAAAAAAAAAAGGTTTGGTGGGAAAGATAGAATGCAGTCAAGAATCAATGGCCCAGAGACTAACTAACTCATTAAATTTTGCTACAGATTTGGATCAAGCCAGATACGTCTACCACTGTCATAGGACAGTTTTAAAAATTTTCTTTAGAAATTTCTCAAGAAACAATGCGTGAATTTTTATCTAAAAAAAAATCAAAGTAAT